>BEHA01050358.1:2590120-2624839 GCA_002897215.1 Eschscholzia californica subsp. californica | reverse complement strand
CTGCATCTCATCCCACCCCTCCTCATCTCTTATTTGATGAAGCTAGAAACAGAGGAAGTGTTAGCTCTAGAATTATCTCCATTAGTTCCTCAGAACCAGTGGAGGAAGTCCCTGACTCCAACACCATGCTCATCGATATTCCAGGCACCAAGAGACTTCTTGATGAATCCCTTCTTCTCTCGCGTAGCTTGAACATTCTTATCAATGAGGAGGAGGAGGAAGAAGCTGCTATTTCAGATTAGTCTACTGGTTTTAGTTCTGTGGAGGTGATAGTGTCTTTTGTTTAGTTTTAGTTTCTTTTGTTAGTTGTCTGTTGGTGGGTATTGGTTGTCCATTGCAGGTGAAGTAGCCACAGTGGTTCCTCCTTTTTGGCTTGTGTGTAGTTTCTAAGGGCTGGTGGTATAAGATACTAGTGTTATTTAGATCTACAAGAGTGTCTGTGGCTTGGTGGCACCTGAAATCTTTTTGGCTTACCTTTGTATTTACTTTTATTTAGTGACAACCAGTGTTCTTTTTAGTTTCTTCCTGTTTGTTTTTGTTTTTTTTCCTTCCTTTCAGCTCTTGTTTTTCGTCTTTTTGGATCTATTGTGTGTTGGCTGGTTGCTTCCTCTCCTTTGTGCTTGCAGAGACTAGTTCTTTTGCCTTGTTCTTTGTTTAGTGGGTGCCCCTATAACGGTATTATAGGGTACGATTCTACAACTGAAGTATCGTGTGTGCCTATATAGTTGTAGTATTGTGTTGTGACTCTATAGTTATCGTCCGGCGTGTGCCTCTATAGTAGTTGTAGTTCGGTGAGGGCCTTTATTTTTGTTGTTGTTGTCCTGTGAGTGCCTATATTATTGTTGTTTTGTTAGTTCTACTTTTGTCTCTGTCTGGAGTGTTCTTTCTGCTGCCTGTTGTGTGCCTCGTTTGCGGGCGCCTCTTTAGCTACCTTGGGTGGCTTCGTTAGCCTCATTTAATCTCGGCCTTAGTGGTGTTAGGGGCGGACCATAAGGTTCCTTGAGGTCTACCCTTAGTCTCTAGTTCCCTTTGGTGGCCGATGGAGATCACATCCTCTAATAGTAATCATTCCCAGATAAACCCGACCATTTTGGCTTGGAACGTGAGGGGTTGCGGTAACTTTACCAATAGAAAACACTTGTGGCGTCTAATAAATGAAAATAATCCGGACTTCATTTTCTTATCGGAGACTAAATGCATGAATGCCAACCTGAATAAAATTCTTAACCTCAACAAGATTTATAGTAACTATGCTGTAGATCCCATCAACAAAGTCGGTGGGCTTGCTCTTTACTGGTCTCCCAATTTCCATTTAGACCTTCTATACACGGACCAGAACATGATTCATGCTAAAGGTACCCTTATAAATATTGTTGTTATTTCTTTATTACGGATTTTTCGGTTGTCTGTATAGCAATAATAAAATGAAACCCTGGGAGATCTTGGCCAATCACTATCCTGATGATCAAGTTCCATGGGTCGTTATTGGGGATCTTAACTGTATCTTACACCCATCGGAAAAATCTGGGGGAAAGGAAGCCACTAGTTCTAACATGCATCATTGTAAGCAAGCTATTAATAGGTTAGGCCTGCATGATATTGGTTACTCGGGCAATCCATACACTTGGACTAATAAACAATTCAAGGGCAGTCTTATTCAGGAGAGACTGGATCGAACTCTAGTTAATCACAACTGGTTGACTAATTTCCCACACTCTAAACTCACCCATCTCCCTACGCTTGGCTCTGATTACAATCCTATTCTTCTTATAACTACTCAAAACACTTCTTTAGGCAGAAAACCATTCAAATTATTAGTATTTGGATGTCTCACCCCAAGTGCTCTTTCTTCATTAGAACTCACTGGCTATCTATCTCCAATACTATTCAAAACAAGCTTAATTTTCTGGCCATTCAGCTATCCAAGTGGAATAGAGATGTTTTTGGTCACTGGAAAACAACATTAAATACCTCACTAACAAAATCCAGTCTATCCAGGATCCTGAGACTTTCAACGAGACGTACTCGCAAATTGAAACTTTGCTTCTTCAGCAAGAAAGTTTATGGAAAGAAAAATCTAGAGTAGCCAACATTAATCTGGGTGACAGAAACACTCAGTACTTCCATGCGAAAGCGGCTACTCGTAACCGTAAAAATCAGATTCACTTTATAAAAAAAAAACAGATAACTCTTTGACCTCGGATGATGCGGAAATCTCTTGTATTTTTGCTACTCACCTTATCAATATCTCCACATCAGCGGGCTCTAAGTTATCTGCTACCATGCTTAAATGTTTCCAATCTCAAATCACTACTCCCCAAAATGATTCTCTTATTATCATCCCATGATAGATGAGATTAGAAAAGCCACTTTCTCTCTCAAGCCTGGAGCAGCCCCTGGTCCAGATGGCTACCCACCTTTCTTTTATCAATCCAACTGAGACACGGTGCAAGAGGACATTAAGGATATGGTTACTCATTTCTTTCGTACTGCTACCTTACCTGATCTCTCTAACCATACCCACATCTGTCTTCTTCCGAAAACAAAAACCCCCCCAACTCCGGCCGATCAGCCTTTTAAACACTACTTATAAAATCATTACTAAAATCATGGCTAACAGACTCGAACTTATTCTTCCTGATCTCATCTCTTCTTTTCAGGCAGCTTATGTGCCGGGTAGGCAAATCACGGACAATATTCTTATCAGTCAAGAGCTTACTCATTCTTTTAAGAAAATCAGGGGGTCTAAGAGTTATTTTGGTCTGAAACTGGACATGCCCAAAGCTTTTGACAGAATCGAATGGAACTACCTGGAGAAAATCATGCAACTCATGGGCTTTTCCACCCATTGGATTAACCTCGTCAACTCTTGTCTCACTACCAGCTCTATGCCAGTTCTTATCAATGGTCGTCCCGGAGCCACTTTCCATGTTAGTCGAGGAATTAGGCAAGGCGATCCTCTCTCTCCCTTTCTGTTTGCTATTGCGATGGAAGGTCTTAGCAGACTCCTTGAGAATAATAACAGTCAAAGCCCATTCATAGGCTTCCCAATCCCCAACTCTAATCTTGTGATTAAACATCTGTTATTTGCTGATGACTGTATCATTTTTGGCCAAAATTCTCTTGAAAACGTTCATAATCTCAAACAAATTCTCGAAGAGTTTAGCGAGGCTTCTGGTCAAATGATAAATTATGCGAAATCTACCATTTTCTTTTCCAAAAATTCTCATCCTAAATTCAAGAGAATGATCATTCGTAACCTAAAAGTCCATCAATCTTCTTCTAATGATAAATACCTTGGGACACATCTTTTTATCGATAGAAACAAAAATCAAGCCTTCAAATCTCTTCTCACCCAAATCAAGAACAAGCTGGCCAATTGGCAAACCAATCTCCTCTCTCAAGCTGGCCGCTCCATTGTCAGCTCGACAATTGCAGCGGTTGTTCCCCGATACCAAATGCAGTGCTTCGCCATCCCGAAAGGCATTAGCAACAGCATCGAGTCTATTCAAAGGACTTTCTGGTGGGGAAAATCTAAAACCTTCCAACCGTTAACTGGTCGACCATTTGCAAGCCTCGCAAATTAGGTGGACTAGGGCTTCGTCTTCCCTCGCTTGATAATCAAGCTTTCCTTACCAAACTGAACTGGCGCATTCTCTATAATCCTAAAGCTATATGGGTTCAAGTTCTTAAGAGTAAATGTTTCCCCAAATCCCATAAACCCACTCCGCCCAAAGTCCATCACTCATGGCCTTAGAAATCTATCAGCAAACAGTTTAGCCAGATGGAAGGGCTCATCTTCTGGGATATTAATAATGGTAATCAAGTTAATGTATGACAGGACTACTGGATCCCCAATCACCCCCCTCTTCTCATTAATCATACCGGTATCAATCTCGATAGGGTGGCCCAACTTATCACTAATAATACTTGGAATATAACTTTGATTAACAATTGTTTTGACAGTAACATATGCAGGGCTATTCTGAGCATAAATTTGCATACAGGAAAGGAGGACACAGCAAAATGGACGCTCACCAAATCCGGTAGTTTCACTATTAAATCCATGTATAACTATCTTAGAACAGGTAATTCAGCTCCGATGCATGAACAAATTGACTGGTTCTTTATTTGGAATTTGAACACGATACCTCGTATTAAACTATTCCTGTGGAAATGCTGCACTAACAGTCTACCAGTGAAAGACAAAATTAGTGAGTACATCGGAAACTCGTACTCTTGCATTAACTGTAACGAGACCGAAACTCTCGACCATGTGATGTTACACTGCAACTATGCGAGAGCAATTTGGTTCACTTTTAATATTAGAACAGAACACCTACAAACTGTTAGCATATGGATCCATCAACGGAAGGACTTTGATGAAGTCACAACGAATTTATATGCAAAAATATTATGGTTCATATGGAAAGCCAGGTGTGAAAACTGCTTCACGGACAACAAATAAACCCCCCTCCAAATGGTGGCAAGGATTAATAATACCTCAACTATGCCTCTCAAACTTGATGTATTAACTACTAATAAATGCAGGGATAAACCAAAGCAACAAATACGGAGCCCTCCATCGACACCATTCCTTAAAATCAATGTGGACGCTTCTTTCAATACTCTCTCTGATCCAGCAGGAATCGGGTATATTATACATGATGCAGAAGTAAATTTCGTTATAGCAGTCGCAGACTCAGTTAGGGGGCAAAATGCAGAAGAATGCGAAAGTCTAGCAATACACAACAGCATATTATGGGCCATTGAGATGGGCATTCAATATGTGCATATAGAAAGCAATAATCTCAATCTAGTGCAGTACATGAATGGCAAAAGTGATGGCATACACTGGCAGTCCAAAAAAGTTATTGAACAAACTCTAGCGCTCAAGGATCAAGTCACGGATTTAGAGGGTGTTTGATTTTTGCACTTATTAAATGATTTTCACTTAATAAGTGTGGGCCGGCAATTTTAGGCCGTTTGTTTTTTTCACTTAATAAGTGAATATCACTTGTAAGTGGGGTCAAAGTAAGTGCAAAAATGTAAGCTCCAACTTGGAGCTTATTTTTTTGCACTTACTTTCTAAGTGCTAAAAAAGACATTTTTATCCTTCTCTGAATATAATAATTACCAATATGATTATAACCCAAAAGAAAATCTCTAACAATTGATAAGTAAAAAAAAATCTTTTTATGACTTTAGCGATGACTCTTTTCCTTCTCACTCATCCTTCACCTAAGCTTTTCTCTTAAATTTTTTTCACGTCTCTTCCTTCATTAGTCATGAAACCACCCAAACTCCATGGTGCAATGTAAGTTCTTTCTCCTTCATACTTTTTAATTATTTGAGGTTAATATTTTCAACACAAAGTATTTATAAACCGTAATTCTCTTGTACCTAAACTCGGGAGGACTATGAATTAGTATGAAATACTAATATGTAAATACTTTAATGTCAAAATAGACAATTTCTCATTTTTATGACATTTAGAATTAATATAAAAACAAAAATCAAGCACTTAGAAGTAATGGTAAACAAACGCCACAGCACTTACAAGTGCTAAAAAATCAAACACCCTCTTAGTCTTCACTTACACTCCCAGAGAATGCAATACCAAAACTGATGCTCTAGCTAAATGGGGAAGAAAATATGGTCAAAAGAAAATTTGGAATGTACTCCCTGTTATAAGGGATGTGGCTGCCCATAGAATTATTGGTTTAGCATATGTTTTGGGTGCCTTTAAGATTATCTTCCTCTTGCCAAACTCACATCTATTGCAGCCCACCATTCCTATATTGCCACCTTGATGTGGTGTCATCTTGTGGTAGTTCATATGAGAAGTGTCATTGCATGGGAGCTCCATATGCAAAGTGTCATCTTGGTTGTGACAACACATCATGCAAGTGACAACACATGAGGTTATGTGTCACCATTCTACAACTTCATATGCAAAGTGTCATCTTGGTGGTGACAACACACCATGCAAGTGACAACACATAGGGTATGTGTCAACATCCTATTACTTCTCCCACCCTATAAATAGATGTACTTTGTGTATTGTTGATATAAGTTTGTAAGAGATAAGAAAGTGTATGGAAAAGATTTGGAAAGAATTCTTCTAAATATAGTTTGGTTCAAGATCATCTCTTTGTTTTAGTATATCTTAATATTTCTATCTTTTTCTCTTCCTTTATTTCCATTAAGTTGCATGCAAATATCGACACACATTGAAGCAAATAGACCGACAATTTACAACACTCCCTTCTTTTATTTTGGTTTTAAGTTAGTTCTGTATGGACAGTTTCGGTTTTAATATAATTCTAGTTCATAAAAAAAAAGCTCTTTTGTTTCCCGTATGAAAATTTATTTGTCCTTCAATAATATTTGTCACTGACTTCTCTGTTTTTTATGTTCATTTCGATATCAATTTCGAAGGAGAAAGGGGTTTTCAAGGACGATTTCTATCTCAGATTTGCTTACTCTTGATATATTTCTGAGTCGATAAGATTTCAAAGCTCTTTTGTGGGTTCTCTTAAAGGTACTTAATTCAACTCTGGAATCTAATTCTCTTTATCAGTTTCAATTCCTTTCTTTCAGGGTTTGTTGCGAAATCTCTTCTTTATTTTGGGGGTAAAACCATGATCCAATTTCCTTTTTGTTTTCAAGAGATTTAGCCCCTTTTCACAGTTAAACAAGTAAAGGTTTTTTTGTAGTGATTTTTGCAGGTAGGGCTTCTGATTCGTGCAGCTTTCAGCTAGTATATAAGGAATAAAGCTTGATCTCCAAATCAGGTTTGTTATCTCCTCTTTATTGTATTTATCATGCAATTTCTTAGCTCCAATTGGACTATCCTTTAAAGGGTTTTGATTGTTTTTTAGGTTTAAGTAAATTTAGCTTCCCCTAGTGCTTCTGCAGTTTCACAAGATTTAGTTGGTTATTATGTTCGTCAACTAGTCATTTCCATTTATGGCTAAAAAAATCTCTACATTGGGAGGATTTGGTTGAAATTTCTATATATTATTACCTAACACCATAGATTATGTTAAGAGATCTTCGACACCCCGAACATTGTTTACGGACTGTATCAGATGACCATTTCCCACCAAAAAATAGATTACTTCATTGGTCCCATATATTTTTATGATTCTTGATTTGATTTCCTTGGTACGGGACTTGATGAAGCTGCTTGTTCTTCGCCAAACCACTGAAGTCACTTCATGAAAGGTGATTAGGTTTATTTTGAGTACAAACTATTCTTAATTCGGATTTCGAAGTCCTTTCGTAGTCGCGCACTCGCACCTTTTAGCCCTTAGAAACTTGACACTGAAACAGCCTCTGGTTAGTTTAAAAAAGAATAGCCTCTGGTTGACTTCTCTAATGTAATTTGTTAGTGTACTTTCTAGAATTGCATAGGTCGAACCGTAGCTCTTCGCATCTTGATCAATGAAGTTAACAACTCATTGCAGAGCCATATGTAAGATTATCATTCGTATTAGCATTCTTTCAAATTTGCTCTTTTACTATCATCCTAAGCAGTCTGCCTCGGCTGACTCGGCCTTGTAACTCGACTCGGCTTGGGCTTAGGAGTAGTAGCTCAAGTTGACCCTGGTCAAGTCTTCGAGTCTAGGGCTTGGCAAAGTATCTCGGCTAACTTAGTCGAGACTCGGCCGAGTCCTGACTGGTCGAGCAACTTAGTCGGGGTGAAGCATCTTTTTCTCTAATGTATCAAAGTTCTGATGCGGTAAACCTATATTTTATTAAGATAAAGAGAGTGTGTGTAATGAGTAAATGTATTTGAGAGTATTTGAGAGTGTTGTTGAGGTTATAATTGTAATTGAGTCTATCCTTGATTTAGTATAAATACAACTCAATCCCTACATTGTAGGGTATCTTGACTCAACTTCTTTCATCTTTCATATTTTGCCTCAAGGCGTGTACATCAATATGCATCTTATGTGCCTTTTTAAACGTTGGTCTCACAAACTAACCTCGTCACACCATTAATGGCTCTTCACTAACTCTTTTAGGTGCTTTAAAGATTTTTTTGGAAAGAGCAAGAATATTTGTTATATTGTATCGAAAAGGTGTTTTGAAGAGTTATATATGGCACCGATGAGAACTGGAGGCGGAGCACATGTGGATCACGAGGCTAGTAACAATCAGTACCGTGTCTCATTATATTTAAGCAGATGCTTATGTGGCCTGACATGTCTCTCATCTCTGTGATCAATGATATTTTTAGTGTCCAAAGTCATTGTATTCTGTCTAATCTAATGACTCCTGGGAGTTTATGGAGTGAGCTAGATAATAGGGGTTGGGCAAAACAATTTGGTATATTTCTCTTCTCGTGTCTCCTTGCATTCTTCGACGTTCTTTTTCTCAGCAAGCCCAAGTAGTTCCCTTTTAAAGTATGATATTTCCCCATCAAATGGTCTGAGTGGTTACAATGTTATAGATCCTATAAATCCACTATTAATCTCACAGTTCTTAAAGTCATCAATTGCTTTATTGTCTAGTGATTTCCCTCAACTCTTCTCATGCTAATCAAAAGTTGTTGTATTCAGGCTTATCTCTGATCATATGGATAATTTGTATGGAGAAAATCAAGTAAGTTGCAAACGAATCCTGATTATATATATATATACATGTATATATATATTATATATAAAATATATATATATATATATATATATATATATATATATTCCTGAGAATTTTTTATTGATGCAGGAAGGAGTAAGCGTGGCGGGCTTTGAAGTTCCAAGATCACCAGATTCTAGTTACAACAACCCATATCCTGGCAACGAAGACGAAGCAAAAGACCCACCTATTGTACCTCCTCATTTGCACCATACGCTTTTGAGCTTCCCCACGAGCAGAGATGAATCTGGTAATCTCTCTCTTCCTCTCCCACAGAATGCTATACTCAACCATCTATACATTGAGAACAGAGAGAGCCCAAAATCAGTCGTCGCCCTTGGGATTACTCACCGATTTTGCTCAAAGTTTGTCACTGTTGTGCTTTACAAACCAATTCAAAGAAGAGGTAGTACTACTAGTAGCAGCAATTGATGTGTTTTTACTATTTAATTAAATCAAATATAGGTTAGCTAGGAAAAGTAGATATTATGGTATTAAATCAACACCCTACCACTAGTTACTGTTAGCAACTAGAAGATGAAACTTGTATTCAATTAGGTTTTGAAGGGATGGTGCGAATTCTCTTCTGATATACTTGAAAAGGGTTTTAGTGTTCGCCAGATTAACATGAGCACGCGCGCGCACACACACATATCTGTGTGTGTGTAGGGGTGGGAATCGGTCAGGCTCGGGGGTCCGCGGGGTTTTCCTTTCCGACTCGGGCGGATCGTGTAAGTTATCCTATT
This sequence comes from Eschscholzia californica subsp. californica, assembly GCA_002897215.1. Taxonomy (NCBI): domain Eukaryota; kingdom Viridiplantae; phylum Streptophyta; class Magnoliopsida; order Ranunculales; family Papaveraceae; genus Eschscholzia; species Eschscholzia californica. The sequence continues at coordinate 2,615,447 of BEHA01050358.1, read as the reverse complement.
GAACGTTAGGGTCTATCGGACCTGTCGGGCAGACATATTTTAAGAATTGGGTGCCCGTACCCCGCTAGCAGTCTCGGGCTGCAGGCCACTCGGGTAACAGGCTCCCTATTGAAGCAAAAATTTTGGTTGAAAAAAAATTGGTGGTTCAAAAAAAGATATTTGGTTCTCTTTGTTTTCCCCGAGCCCAACCACCACTCTTCCTCACACGCCCCCATGGTGTCGACTCTTAAACTTTTTTTTGGGTTATCTGGTAAAACGGAGGGGCCCTCCCCTAGATTGTGAGACACGCCAGCAGAGCAGGGGCGTGGGTGAGGGGGTGTCGGAGGTGCGACCGCACTGGCCCCCTCACCTCTAGGGGCCCCTTTTCAGTAACTACAAGAAAGAAACTTTATATATACAGAAAAGAGTATGTTACTTCAAAACTATATTGGTTGTCATCTTGGCACGGATGTGGAACAATCACTCAGAAGTTCTGAGTTCGAGTCCCCGACTCCCTTCACCAACATTTATTTTTGTATCACATTTGAGTAGTATGGGCACTCCACGCTGTTTGGGCGAGTGCCCAATAATACTTCTAAAGTGTCTAGTCTCCTTACTTGATTAACTTATGTCATAGGGCAGCTCTTTCAAATCGTCCATTGCACATATCAACAGCAAGTCAGCAACTCTTTATGAATTTTAGGTTTTAACCCATTAATATATCCAAAAATAAAGTCATATTATCCTAACGATTTTAACTGGTGTTTGGAAGCATTTCTAATCCCTTAGAGAGTTTATGCAATTGTTGTACACTTTTCTCGATAACTTATACGTTGATTATTTTTTGCTCTGAAATATACACATTTTTTTTCTTTGTTTCTCTATATGTATTAATGAAAAAACTAAATTTATTTATTATATCTCATTTTATCGAACATTTATTTTGTTGTATGAGTACTTCTCGAAATTCACATGATTGAATATTCAATTAAATCATCATGACTGTTCATTGTAGCCGAGAACTATGTTTTTGATACATAATTACATTATAAGTAAATTAGTAAACCAAATAATACGTTCATGCATATTTTCTTGCATACTACTTTTTTGTATGTTTTTCAAAGTATTATGGCTAAACAGTTTTGTATTTTTATAAATTATGTGTAAACTTTTTTTCATATTATTTCGTGAGGGCCTCGATTAAAATCTCGCACCAGACTCCCAAAATCTCAGCCGCGCCACTGCAGCAGAGTACCATCCCTGCGACCTTGGAGAGAGAAAGATGAAGATGGTGGTAGTGAGAAGAGGTAAAAAAGAAAAATGTGGTGGTGAGAAGAAGTAGAAAAAGAAAATGTGGTGGTCACAAGTAGGGGTGGGAATCGGGAGGGTTCGGACGGGCTCTTACTTTTGCGGGTTCGGGCAGATCGGGCTCTAAAGTGTTGTCTCCGATCGAACTACCGGGCGAATCGGGTCGGACATATATGTATTAATTTGTGCCTGCGACCCGTTTTTGCCCGAGAACCTGGTCAGGCTCGGACAGGCGGGTTACAAGTTTTTTCAATAAAAAATAATATAAATAAATTTTTTAAAAAAACATACTTAAACATATATATAAATTAAATTGAATTTTATCCATTATATAATAAAAATTACATGAAACATAATAATGTCCATCAAAAAATAAAATAAAAATTACATGATTCCATCTCTTAACATACATAAATCTGAATCCAACTTTCATCATAATCTAACCTTCATCATAATCCAACCTTCATCATAATCCAACTTACATCTCTTTAATCAAATCCAACTTACATCTCTTTAACCATCATTTACAATACTAAAGAAAAATTACATCTCTGAAATAGATCATCAAATAGATCTGTTTCAGAGATTTACAAACATCTCTTAACCAATCAAATAATATATATAGACAGGTAGAAAGTCACACGGTTAGAGAGATCGTTAGGTAGGCACCAGCAACTAGGCTTCGGGCCTTCAAATAGACAGACTGACGGGCAGAAGGTCGGGTAGATAGGTAGACGAACGCCCGAGTAGAGAACGACTACTGGTAGACCAACGTCTGGGTAGGAAGCGGGTACTAGAGACTTGTTGACCTGCATAAGAGAAACAAAACCGTGAAGTCCAAGGGGGGCACCGGAGATGGTGTCGGCCAAGGACCCTCCGACGGTCAAGTTAGTAACTTAGTTCGATAACGTAAATGAATAAACCGAAAGTAGAGTTACTAATGATAGTGGAGTCGTTGTAGCGTCGAAGGTGGCGCGACTCGTAGAGTGGCCGGAGCTCGGTTCTACGGAAAGATGAATCGGATAGCTTCTGGTCTACTCGGACGATAGAGTAGACTTCTGGTTAGGCAGAGTAGACTTCTGGTCACGGCAGAATAGACTTTTGATGATGGTAGAGCAAACTTCTGGCGATGGCAGAGTAGGCTTCTGGTCACGGTAGGGTAGACTAGAAAGGTAGAAGAGGAACAGAAAGCCTTTAATAAGATCTGGTGAGGTATCGTAGACACTTCTGACCGGAACCTCCTTCTTTAACTATCTTAGATAAGAGGTCACCGGAGTAGATGGATTCTAGTCGGAGCTTTAGTGGTGAATGATTGATGTGATCGGAGCAAAAAGGTTTCTGAAACGCCAAGTTGAGAGTAAGTAAGTAATTTCGAGTGAGTGTCAGATGATCCCTTCTGAGAATGAGGCCTCCTCTATTTATAGAACTTAGAGAAGGATAACCACCCATGGGCGCGGGTTTGTTAGATCCGTAAAAGTAGGATCTCATTAGAGTGCCTTCGTAGCCGTTGATCTCTGGATGGGGCGTCGTAGCCCTACGATGCCTGTCGCCTTAGTCCGCTTGTTACCAGTAGATGTGGCCTACTACTTTCTTAAAGTAGCGCAAGACTCGGTCTTCTACCATAACCTCAACGTATAGCGAAATGTTAGGGATTGAGGTGACTCGTTCTTTAACTGCTAATCACGTGGTGGCGTGACCATACGGAGTCTGAGTGAGTTGACACGTCAGACTAGGGTTGTCACGCTAGAAGAGTGGGCTAGGGCGAGCACGCCAGACTGACTGGGCCTACTAAGCGTGTTGGGCTTGCTAGTGAGGAACTCTCGACGGGCTTCCATGCCAGGCTCGATGGGTTGCTAGAGGCGCACACCTCATGTTGTATGAAGGCAGACGTAGAAGGAAGGCCCAACACGAATTCCGTCTCCATTAAGCCCAGCTGTCGTTTTTGGCCAATACAGTTTATCCCCCACTCTTTGAGTTAGCAATGTGGCTTGCTTAGAGAGTAGTGATTCGAGGTGGAAGAGGTCGGCTCAGGAGCTCGCCTTGTCGCCTTGGGCGGTATGTCGAGATTGAAATTCGAAGGACCACGAGATGTGCTTTATTATCATGCCTTGTATGTACGTCGCAGGGACGTCTGGTCAGTGTTTTACCCCGTTGAGCGAGAGTTGCGCTCGAGTCAAGGAGACTCGTACTTCGGAGGAAGCGACAAACGTTAGAGTATCGAGGCACGCTCGCGGTTTGCCGCGGAAAGGGAGATATTCTCGTCGACCGAGGCGAGGGGGTAGCGAGGACACGCGCAGGTGAGAATGTCCACGCAGGGCACGTCGTCCTTCCCTGCACAGGTGCGGTAGGGCAGAACGGTCTGCCCTGCCTAAAGCACGGCAGGGCGGGAACGCTCTGCCCTGCCTGGGACGCGGCAGGGCAGAAACGTTCTGCACTGCCTGGGATGCGGCAGGGCAGAACGCCCCTGCCCTGCCTCGGTGCGACAGAGCAGAACTCTCTACTCTGCTATGCCGCAGCAGGGCAGGGGCGTTCTGTCCAGACCTGCTGGGCGGGGCGCCCCCCCCATTCCCTTTTTTTTTTCTTTTTATATATACATGTATACGTTTTTGTACAAAAATACGTATATATGTATGTGCTCGTATGCCCGCGTGTGTACGTACGTATACGAGAATTTCAGAGTTACCTTGGCGAACGGCTTCTCATTTCTTCGTCTAGGTTGTCGGGTAAACGAACTTTGGTAGTGCCGCGTGTTGTGCCTGCCCTAATTTCCTTTGCAATAATCAATCGTGAACCATTTTGTACGGATGGGGACGCGTCGTGTGGCGATGTGACGGGCAGGAGGATGTTGTCCGTTGCTTTTGCCTCCCCACCCCTATTTAAGGGGGTCTTGGACCCTCATTCTTTGGCTTTGGTTTTAGGGGTTGGAGAGAGAAAGTTTGGAGCAAACTTGGGAGGAGTGAGAAATTTGGAGAAGTTTGAGCTTGTTGAAGGTAAGCCTTGAATTTTCTCATCTGTTTTTCGCGTTCTTCGTTCGTTCTTCGTAGTTTTCTCAAATATCAATCTTTCATTGCAAGAATCGAAGTGAATTTATATGTTTCTTTGTTTTGATCTTGTTGTAGTAGTAGGGTTCCACCAAATTATGTATGCCTGTTTTGCCATGTTAGCGTAGTGAACTTTTGCACTTGTCTCGTAGAAATTCTGTTATGCCTTAGTTGTAGTGAACCTTAGCATTTGCATCGTAGAAATTCTAGCATGCCCTAGTTGTAGCTAACCTTAGCATTTGCATCGTAGAAATTCTAGCATGCCTTAGTTGTAGTGAACCTTGGCATTGCATCGTAGGAATTCTAGCATGCCCTGGTTGTAGCTGCTAACCTTAGCATTTGCATCGTAAAAATTCTAGCACGCCTTAGTTGTAGTGAACCTTGACATTTGTGTCGTAGAAATTCTAGCATGCTTCGGTTGTAGCTAACTTTAGAGGTTTGCATCGTTGAAATTCTAGCATGCCTTAGTTGTAGCTAACCTTAGCATTTGCATCGTAGAGCCATTGTAGCATGTCTTAGTTTTAGTGAACTTTGGCATTTGCATCGTAGAAATTCTAGCATGCTTCAGTTGTAGCGTTGTAGCTAACCTTAGCATTTACATCGTAGAAATTCTAGCATGCCTTAGTGGGCCAACAACCACGGGTGGTTGCGCTTGATGTGCAAGTCTAGAGTGGCCGAGCATGGTAGGATTTGGCGTCGTACCAAACTAAGGTTGGTCGTGTATGGCAGGCTAGGTTCAGGTCCCTTCTAACCCAGGAATGTTAATTGTAGGATGAGTGACCAGATGTACCCGGTGGCCTTTGTTGACAGCGTACCTTCGGAGCGAAGCGACGGTAGTTCGAGTGTTCCCGGAGCGCGGCCAGAGTTACCTAAAAACCCTTCGTCCACTTTAAGCGATCATTATTTGAATGGAGTGTTTAGGGAAAAACATGACATACTAGACGACGTAGAACTTCGGGCGCCTGGTCCGTTAGAGTTCGTGGATGACAACGTGCCGGGTTGGGTAGCTTTTTACGAGCATAACTTTGAGAGCGGCCTAGAGCTCCCTATCCCGTTCACAGTCTACGATGTCCTTAAGGAGTTTGGGATAATACCGTCGCAATTGACCCCCAATGCTTGGAGACTCCTACTTTGTGTTCAAAGGTTGGGAGATGATGGCCGAGTTAACATAGTATTTCATTGCGATGACGTAGCTGCTCACTACTCTCTGAAGTTAGACAAGGGGCGCTACCAGTACCGCCTTCGTAAGGATAAGACAGCTGTGGTTTTGGGTTTGCCCGTCTCCGAGAAGAAGTGGTAACGTCGTTATTTCTTTGTTAGGGGCCCTAGTTTGTTTAGCCATCGTGATATTTCGTGGTTGCCTTCGGGTTGGAGGAGCGCTAGTAAGTTGCCTTTCGGCTTGGTCTCGTCGCAGTTGTACAGTTTTGTTGTTATATGTTCATTACCTTCCCTTGTTTGTTTTTGCAGATTCTGCTCGTGGTAACCGCCGCAACCTCTCTGAGTGCTTTGCCAATTTTCCGCTTGCTAGTTGTTTGCTAGTTCCTAAGGAAGAGAGGACTTGGGAGAGTTTTCTTATCCCTAGCAAACCTATTGGTAAGCCCTTTGACATTTTCCCCTTATGCGTCGGGTTGGTCTGACAGTTCCTACTGTGCTTTGTTGATCGGAAGTGTATGCTTTGCAGAACCGGAGATGTCGGCGAAGAGGCAGAAGAGGGCTTTAGTCATACATCCACTTCCTCCGCGCAGAGTGTTGTCGGTACCGGGGGTTGGATCTTCTTCGCTTGGAAGTTCGCCTGCTGCTACCGTTCTTCCTGACGCTCTTGTTACTCCTACTGTGTCGGCGCCTGGGTCTGCGGCGCTTTCGGCGGGTAACACAAATGTTGTGCACTTTGAGATGCCTCCGTCGTCGTCAATATTCGGGGATGACTCATATGTGCCCCAAGTGCTTTCCCGTATAGCAGGGAGCGGGGACGACACTCGTGTTTTCGAGATGGGAGCTGCCCGGGCGTTGGATTGGATCGAGGCTCGCGCATACCAGGTTGGCATTTGTACTTCCGTTTTACATGGTACGATGCAATTTTTCTTTCCACTAACGAATTGTCCGAATGACAGGCGGCTGCGTGTGCCAACCTCACCAAGGGCCTGATAACTGAGAAAGATAGGCAACTTGCAGAGTGGGCGGAGAAACACGCGGCTCTGCAATCTTGCTACGATGCAATGGCCGGGAAGATGGCGGAGTTAGAGTTGGAACATGGTAAATGTCCCGCTGAATCCGAGGCGTACGCTGAGCGATCAGCAATGTTAGCACGGGGCCAGGTCATCAACGAGGTAGCTCAAGGGAGGCACCACACATGGGATATGGCTGGAGAGCTCGCTCGTTGGGAGAAGTTTAAGAGGGAGGAGGGGATACCCGATGAAGAGGAACCTAGCGATGCCGCTTGAGTCTGCACAGGCTAGCTGAAGGAGTATGAGTTGCCTAATTTTGTTCGCCTGCCAGGCTTGGTGGGAACCCTCTTTACATTTGGCTCCTTAGTACTTGTATTAACTCCGGTCTATAAGACATATGTGTGCTTTGGTTGCCCTTGGGGCGTGTTAGACTTTTGGCGAAGTGAATCCCGCAGCACTTGAGCTGCTTTGGTAGTGTTGACAATGACAATTTAGTAATTGCTCTTTATTTGCTAATTTGGTATTTGTTAGTTCTTTGAGAACTTAGTACATAACATGCTTATATAAAATGTAATAAGTGCTTGGTAGAATAAACTGAAGAAAGGCGTGTCAGGTAGCCCAGGGGTGCCAAAATTACAACATCATGTTTTGTGCCCCGTTGTTTAGGGGTAAAGAGAGTGGTACGTCAGGATAACCCGAATCGTTGGGATTGGCCTCGGTCTTCTTTGTTGCTTATCTTGTGCCTCGTTGAGTGGAGGGTAAGTAGAATCGACTTGTGTGATCTGTTCGCCTTGGCTTGGGCAGAGGTGTGCGAGTTAGGATGGAGGAGGCGTTGTCAAGGCAGGGATGTCGGTTTGCCAGCGTGAGCCATCTCTGCGGAGGCGTCGTCTGGGTAGAGATGTCGATTTGCTAATCTGAGTTGTCTCTTGTCCCCCCAGCCTAAGTTTAGAGTTAGTTCACTCTGGACTTAGGTTGTTATTTTGGTCGACGTCGTAGGATGTGAGGAACGTGTCCTTTCTCCAGCTTGTCCAAGTCCGCCATTAGGTAGTTGATCCTGCATACAGAGATGTGGGGTGGTCCATGGCATTGCCATCGACCTTCCGAAGCCCGAGTTTAGTAAAATTCTGAGATGATAGTGAAGAACGGATGAAGGAGGTAATGGTATGTGTTACTCTCGCCCAGGTTAAGTGTCGACTAGGACTTATCTGCAATTAGGGTGCTATTCTGGTTGACGTCGTAGGATGGGAGAAGGGTGTTCTCTCTCTAGCTTGTCTGTGTCTGGCACCAGATAGCTGGTCCTGCATGCCAAAAGGAGAGGTGGTTGATGGCATAGCCATCGACCCTCCGACGCCCAAGTCAGTAAGTTTTTGAGACAACAAAGAAAATGCGTAAAAGATGTGAGATCATGTGTTACTCCTTTCCAGGCTAAGTGCTGAGTTAGGCTCGTTCTAGCCTTAAGTTGATATCTTGGTTGACGTCGTAGGGTAGAATGTGGTGTCTTGTTTCCAGCTTATCCGAGTCTACCCAGTTGATAGCCAACCTGCATGTCAAAAGGAGAGATGGTCGATGGCATTGCCATCGACCCTCCGACGCCCAAGTCGGTAATGATCTGAGGAGAAATGAAAGGATGGACAGAGGAGGTGAGGGCATGTGATACTTCATGTTTCCCTGATAGAGGTCTGTCCTGCAAAGGCAAATGTGCATCCTTGCAGGGATGGGCAGAAGCAGTCGAGGTGTCAATCTGATCTGTCAGAGGACTAGTAGGAAGCGTAGTCGGTGGCAGAGCCACCGACTCTCCGATGCTTAAGTCAGTACAAAAATTTATGAGTGTAATAAGTAAAATAAAGAGATAGGGTTTAGAAATGGTACAACTTTAGGTGAGTGGCGTTCCAACTGTTGTTAATGTTGAGCCCATCTTTGGCCTGGAGCTTGTATGCTCCCTGGCCAACCACTTTGGTGATTAGGTAAGGACCTTCCCAGTTGGGTGCCAGCTTGCCTGCTCCAGCCTCTCTGGTATTCTGAAAAACCTTGCGGAGCACCCAGTCACCTACTTTGAAGGCTCGAGCCCTGATGTTCCTGTTGTAGTGACGGGCTACCTTTTGTTGGTATGCCGCGTTTCTGATTACCGCCATGTCTCGGAGTTCGTCAATAATGTCGAGATTATGGTTAAGTTGCTCCCAGTTTGACTCTTCGGTTGTCCATTGGCAGCGTACCGATGGTACCCCAGCTTCTGCTGGTAAGACCGCTTCAGAACAGTAGGCTAGGGAGAAAGGAGTCTCACCAGTTGGTGTTCTAGCAGTAGTGCGATATGACCAGAGAACTCCTGGCAGCTCGTCTGCCCAATCCCCTTTAGCCTTTTTAAGCCTTTTCTTCATAGTTTTCATGATGGTTTTATAAGAAGATTCTGCTTGGCCGTTGGATTGGGGGTAGCGTGGGGTAGAAAAACTAAGCTTGATCCCCCATTCCTTGCAGAAGTCCTGGAAATCGAAGCTAATGAACTGGGAACCGTTGTCGGTAACGATCTCCTTAGGTACTCCGAACCTGCAAATGACATTTTTCCAAATAAAATTTTTTACCTCGCAATCTCTGATTTGGTGGAATGCCTCAGCCTCGATCCACTTGGTGAAGTAATCTATCACGGCTAGCATATAGACTCGCTGCCCTGGAGCAGTGGGCAACTTTCCTACGATGTCCATACCCCACTTCATGAATGGCCATGGTGAGAGTATGGAGTTGAGTTTCTCTAGAGGTAAATGAGAAGAGTTGGCGAACCTCTGGCAACTGTCGCAACTTCTGACATGACTTATGCAATCAGCTCGCATGGTAGGCCAATAATAGCCAGCTGTGAGGACTCGACTGGCTAGACTATGACCCCCTGAGTGATTTCCACACTCCCCTTCATGAAGCTCAGCTAACACGTATTTAGCTTCCTCTGGAGTGACACATTTGAGATACGGTCCAGAGTAGGACCTTTTGAGTAACTGACCTTCCAACATAGTGAACTTGGCTGCCTTTGCCCTTAGCCTGCGAGCTTCATTCTTGTCTTCTGGTAGTTGGTCGGTTGTCAGGTAGCTTATTATGGGTGTCATCCAGTTATCGTTGGAGTCTACAGTTGTTACCTCTAATGTGGAGTTCTTCCACGTAGCTGGCCATTGGAGGATGACAAGTGGAATTGTCTGCTCTGCCTTGGCTTGGATTGACGAGCCTAGGTTGGCCAAGGCATCAGCGTGCCCGTTCTCTAGTCTGGGTACCTGCGTTATATCAACTTCCTCAAAGTCAGCTAGCATTTCATTTACCTAGGTCAAGTAAGCGTTCATCCTGACATCTCTGGCTTGGTATGCTCCTTGTGTCTGGTTGACTATCAGTTGGGAGTCTGACTTTATTTTTATCTTTCGGACGCCCATGTCTTTGACAAGAGCTAGTCCAGCGATTAGGCATTCGTACTCTGCTTCGTTATTCGTAGCTTTAAATTCACATCTGATGGCACGCTGGATTTGGTCTCCCTCGGGGGATTGGAGGACTATGCCTAGTCCAACTCCATTCATGTTACTGGAACCGTCAACCGCCAACGTCCATTTCAACTTCTTCTGCTCTGCAAGACACAACAACTCTTTCTCGGCTTGAATCAGAGTGCCAGGCGTAAAGTCGGCTATAAAGTCAGCCAACACTTGAGACTTAATTGCAGTACGAGGTTGATAGGATATATCATGCTCACTAAGTTCGACTGCCCACTTGGTTAGTCTACCAGATAGTTCTGGTTTGTGAAGTACATTCTTTAATGGAAATGTGGTAACTATAACCATCGGGTGGCACTGGAAGTAAGGTCTTAGCTTCCTGGCAGCCATTACTAAGGCCAGGGCAAGCTTTTCTAGTTGCCTATAACGTGTCTCTGCATTGAGTAGAGACTTGCTAACATAATAGATGGGTAGTTGCTTACCCTTTTCTTCCCGTACTAGTACTGCACTTACTGCGGTTTCAGAGACTACTAGGTAGACATACAAGTATTCGCCTTCTTGAGGCTTAGACAGTAAGGGTGGAGAGGTTAGGTACCCTTTCAGCTGCTGGAGTGCCTCTTCACATGCTGGAGTCCACGCAAATTCTTTGGCCTTCCGCAAAGTAGAGAATAAATGGTGGCACTTCTCAGAGGAGCGTGAAATGAAACGGCTAAGGGCTGCTACTCGACCAGCTAACTTCTGCACATCTTTGATGCATGTGGGAGAAGGGATGTTTATCACTGATTGGATCTGGTCCGGGTTGGCTTCCACTCCTCTGTGAGTCACCATGTAGCCCAAGAACTTCCCTGAAGAGACACCGAAGGAACACTTAGTAGGATTAAGTTTCATATTGTACCTTTTTCTAGAACGTCAAATGCTTGTTCGAGATGTTTGAGATGTTCGTCGACCACCAGAGACTTGACTAGCATGTCGTCGATGTAGACTTCCATGGTGTCCCCCAGCATACCAGCGAACATTTTGTTTACCAATCTCTGGTAAGTTGCTCCAGCGTTCTTCAACCCGAATGGCATGACCTTGTAGCAGAAGATGTCTCTTTCTGTGATGAAGGCAGTCTTCTCCTGGTCTGCCGGGTGCATTAGTATCTGGTTGTATCTTGAGAATGCGTCCATAAAACTGAGTAGTTGGTGGCCTGCAGTGGCATCGACCAGCATGTCGATGTGGGGTAGCGGGAATGAATCCTTGGGGCAAGCCTTATTCAGGTCGGTGAAGTCGATACAGACTCTCCATTTTCCGTTCTTCTTCTTCACCACGACAACGTTAGCCAACCAGTCGGGGTAGTTGACTTCTCAAACAGACCCTGCTTCAATCAGCTTCTGGACTTCCTCATTTATCACTCTGTTGCGTTCTGGAGTAAACTTTCTACGCTTTTGTCTTACTGAAGGATGGCTAGGATCTACTTGTAATTTGTGTACTATTACCTCAGGGTCGATTCCTGTCATGTCAGCATGAGACCAGGCGAAGCAATCATGATGGGCAGTAAGGAACTCGACCAACTTGCTTCGCAACATAGGACTAAGCTTAGAGCCAATCTGCACTTTATGATCTGGGAAGTCTGGGTGGATCTGGACTTCATCTAACTCCTCTATGCTTGGGCAGTCTGGATCAGTGCTACCGAGCATTTCCTTCTGTAATTGCTATAAGGTTGACTTTGGCGCTTTCATTGCATATTTGTAGCAATTTCTTGAGGAGCTCTGCTCCTCTCTGACCTCTCATACGCCCCATGGAGTTGGAAACCGGAGCACTTGACGGAAAGTAGATGGTACTGCCCTCATGCTATGAATCCATGGTCTACCAACTATGATATTATAGGCAGAAGGGCAGTCTAACACAACGAACACAATACTAAGGTTGAGTCCTCCTGCGAAGACGGGAAGGGTGACTTCCCCTAATGTGTGCTTTTGCTCTCCACTGAACCCTACCAGGATAGTAGACCGTCGGCAGATGCAAGATTCGTCTAAACCCATACCTTGCAAATCATTCAAGAAAAGAACGTTAATAGACGAACCATTATCGATTAAAATACGCTTAACTAAAACATTTGCGATATTAAGAGAGATGACAAGAGCGTCATGATGAGGGTTGACGAGCCCTGTTGCTTCATTATCTACGAAGCTTATTGTCTGGTTGGTGTAAGCATGAGGAGTGGCTTCTGTAGAGTGGGTTAGAGGGTTGGCTGCAATTCTAGCACTCTTCTTGGCGGCAGAGTGGCTGACTCCACTCACTTCAGAACCTCCTGAGATTACTAGACAGTCTTCGTAGGAATCGGCTGCTCTGGTTCCTTAACTTGGGTGTCTTGTCGTGCCAAGGTATTCTTCCCTTTGTCTGTCAATAAGTAAGTAAGGTGACCTCTTTTCAGCAACTCTGCAACTTCTAGCCTAAGGGCTATGCAATCCGCAGTGTTATGGCCGTGATCCCCATGGAACTCGCACCACTTGGTAGTGTCCCTCTTCTCGCTAGAAGTCTTTGTCTTTCTTGGCCATCTTATTGTACTTCCCATGCCCTTCATAACTTCTACTAGTTCGACTGGTTCAATGCTTAAGTTGTACTCTGGAATTCTGGTGCGAATGGGTCCTTGAGGCTTCTCTGTTGGGCGACCTGGTGGAGGGTCAAGTGGCCTTCTGTTCTCCCTAGGCGGGCCACGTCTGGAAGTTGGGTAGGGCTCCCCTAGTCTGCTATCTGTTCTCCGATCTGGTTGTCTAGAGCGACGGTCCCTGTTCCTGTCATCATAAGAATAATATTTGCTTCGGTGGGCTTCGTCTTCTTCCAACCGAATTTCCACCCAGGCGCGAGCCAAGGCGTCTTCCATGGTAGTGTAGTTAAATTTAGGAAGCTTCTTGTACAGCTCGCCTTCTGGTAGCAAGCATTTTCGGAATGCGTCAACTGTAATCTCCTGGTTGTAGTAGGGAATCGACACCTTCTCTGGATTGAACCTCCCCACAAAGTCTCTAAGTGGCTGTCCTCTTCTCTGGTGGACTCGGTAGAGGTCGCCTGATAGCTTTTCTAGCTTTTTGTTACTGGCGAACTGCTCTACAAATGTGTCTGTGAGCTGGGCAAAGGAGGCGATCGAATTGTTGGGCAGGTTCGTGTACCATTGCAAGGCTGGACCAACAAGGCTTGAACCGAAGCTCTTGCACATGCATGCTTCTCTAAGATCTCTTGGTATTGCAGCAGTGAACATCCTCTGCTTATATGAAGCGATGTGATCGTCTGGATCGGATGTTCCATCGTACATTTTCATGTTGGGGAATGAAAATTTCTTAGGCATTTCTACCAAGGCAATAGCATCGACGAAAGGTGAGTCTGCGTAGCTCTGGGGGCAAACTCTTCCTTAGTGGGGCTGGAACTCTAGGAATCTTAGTAATCATTGCCTCCATCCCTGCGAGTTTCCTAGCCATGATCTGCTCCAGAGGAGTACCTGTAAGAGACAAGTTTAGAATGTCAGCTTGTGAGTTAAAGGTTGTCCCACCTGCCACAGTGTGCGAGGGGGGGACAACAAACATTGAAGAAGAAAAGAGAGGAGCAGTAGTAGAGTGCAAGGGAAGAGTAGAGTGTAGGGGCGGAGCAGAGCTCTGGAATGAAGGTAGAAGCGTTATGAAAGGTGGTGTAGAGCCAGCTTGGGTTGCATGTAGTGTCGTAGAACCACTGACGGTAGTCGATTGCATGATAGGTTGGCAGGAAGAACTTCCTGGCTCCGGAGTTGAGAAAGGTTGCATTGAAGTAACTGGAGCTCGGAACCTTATTCTTGTTGTTCTTGGTACAGAGAGTTCAGTGATCTTCTCTTGAAGTAGTTGGTTCTCTGTTCTCATCAGAGAATTCTCTTCTTCCAGAGCTTTGAACTTTTGGGCATTCTCCTGTACTTGGGCCGTGAGAGCGGCTATCTGGGCTGAAACATCGATCAGAGTGGCTACCATGTCATCTGCCATCGCAAAGGTCGTCTTTGAAAGTTGTTGCTGAGGCCCCACGGTGGGCGCCAAACTGTGGACGGGTAGAAAGTCACACGGTTAGAGAGATCGTTAGGTGGGCACCAGCAACTAGGCTTCGGGCCTTCAAATAGACAGGTTGACGGGCAGAAGGTCGGGTCTGGTAGTCAGGTAGATGGGTAGACGAACGTCCGAGTAGAGAGCGGCTACTGGTAGACCAATGTCTGGGTAGGAAGCGGGTACTAGAGACCTGTTGACCTGCACAAGAGAAACAAAACCGTGAAGTCCAAGGGGGCAACGGAGATGGTGTCGGCCAAGGACCCTCCGACGGTCAAGTCAGTAACTTAGTTCGATATCGTAAATGAATAAACCGAAAGTAGAGTTACTAATGATAGTGGAGTCGTTGTAGCGTCAGAGGTGGCACGACTCGTAGAGTGGCCGGAGCTCGGTTCTACGGAAAGATGAATCAGATAGCTTCTGGTTTACTCGGACGATAGAGTAAACTTCTGGTCACGGCAGAGTAGACTTATGATGATGGTAGAGCAGACTTCTGGCGATGACAGAGTAAGCTTCTGGTCACGGTAGGGTAGACTAGAAAGGTAGAAGAGGAACAGAGAACCTTTAATAAGATCTGGTGAGGTATCGTAGACACTTCTGGCCGGAACCTCCTTCTTTGACTAACTTAGATAAGAGGTCACCGGAGTAGATGGATTCTAGTCGGAGCTTTAGTGGTGAATGATTGATGTGATCGGAGCAAAAAGGTTTCTGGAACGCCAAGTTGAGAGTAAGTAAGTAATTTCGAGTGAGAGTCAGATGATCCCTTCTGAGAATGAGGCCTCTTCTAGTTATAGAACTTAGAGAAGGATAACCACCCATTGGCGCGGGTTTGTTAGATCCAGAAAAGTAGGATCTCATTATAGTGCCTTCGTAGCCGTTGATCTCTGGATGGGGCGTCGTAGCCCTACGATGCCTACCGCCTTAGTCCGCTTGTTACCAGTAGAAGTGGCCTACTACTCCCTTAAAGTAGCGCAAGACTCGGTCTTCTACCATGACCTCAACGTATAGCGAAATGTTAGGTATTGAGGTGACTCGTTCTTTAACTGCTAGCCACGTGGTGGCGTGACCATACGGAGTCTGAGTGAGTTGACACGTCAGACTAGGGTTGTCACGCTAGAAGAGTGGGCTAGGGCGAGAACGCCAGACTGACTGGGCCTACTAAGCGTGTTGGGCTTGCTAGTGAGGAACTCTCGACGGGCTTCCTTGCCAGGATCGCTGGGTTGCTAGAGGAGCACACCTCATGTTGTATTAAGACGGGCGTAGAAGGAAGGCCCAACACGAATTTCGTCTCTATTAAGCCCAGATGCCGTTTTTGGCTATTACAATATACAAAAAAAAGTATAAAACTCTTAAACTACAACTTACATAAAAAAACCTATTTAGAAGGATTCGGTTTTAAAATAATAACCATTTTGATTATGAGAGAAGTCGTGAAGGTTATGAATCGTCGATTGTTAACCATATGATGGTTCGGTGGTCGCCGAAAGGAGTCGTTGAAGAGATAAAACTCGTGATGGTGCAGTGGTCGTGGATGGTTACACTGATTATCGAGTTTAGGATTGGTGGTGTGGTGGTGGTGTGCGGTCGAATGGTGGTGTACTGAGGTGGAGGTGGACGGTGGTGATGAGGCAGTTGAATTTTAGGGTTTGTAAAGAATGATTGTGTTGGTTTGAGGGTTTATATAGGGAAGATTTGATCCAATGGCTGGTGATGCTCAGCCGTTGGATTTTATAATTTGAGTATTATGAAGATGGGTTACGGGTACTTCAGGCGGGTATAGACGGGCAGGCGGGTCGCATGTATTTTCGGGCGGGCGGGTAATGGGCTCCCAACGGGCGGGTATAACGGGCCGGAACTCGGGCAGAGGGTCTTGCCTGAGTCCCGCCCACGCCCGCTCGAAATTTCGTGCCGGGTATGTCCGACTCGGATTTTATTCGGATTTCGGGTACTAATGGTCCGGGCGGATTGGGCCGGATCTCGGGTTCCCGGGCCGTTTTCCCACCCTAGTCACAAGAGGTAGAAGAGAAAAATTAGTGGGTGATGGCGAAAGGAGAATGTTTGGAGGAAAAATGTCATTTCCCACTAAAAATTTTGTGCTTGTTGTGGTAACAATCCCACATTGGTGGGAGACGGAATGTGGTGCTCATCTTAAGAGGTTAAACACCCTTCCCTAGTGTGGCATTTTAAAATCGTGAGGCCCAGATGTGCCAAAGTGGACAATATCACTAGTAGCCCAGAAGACTGGTCCACACCATCCTATAACACGTTATCAGCATGATTTGCACTACTATGATGTGGTCTTGGGAGGGTGTGTGTTTGCAACATCCCACATTGGTGGTGAGACGGAGTATGGTGCTCCTCTTTTAAGATGTTAAACACCATTCCCTTGTGAGGCCTTTTAAAACCGTGAGGTCTAGTTGTGTCAAAGCGGACAGAATTACTAGCAGTCCAGAAGGCTGGTCCGCACCATCCTATAACAGTGTTCTTCTTTCTTTGTCTTTTTTTTTTTATATATTTCAAACAGCAGCCTTGACTATTAAACTTATTTGTTTATCTTCTTCTCTTGTTCGGATGTGGGACTGAATATTTTTATTTATTTATTTATTTATTTATTTATTTATTTATTTATTTATTCTTTGTTTAAAACACGACATCTAGAATCTGTTAAGTAAGTTGACAATTATGAGTTTAATAAAAAAGAACAAAAAGGAAGAGTTTGACACATGAATTATGGACATCCTAAATAATGTTTTTTGTACTTCCCATCTGTTATTTGGGTTTACCACTTCATTCATGGTAATTGAGTGTATCTGTATGTATGTATTTTATCGTCTAAAACACAAATCATGTCCGTCTGCGCAAATGAAGAGAAGAATAAGATATCAAGAATAGTGACCTAGTAATGTCCTGATGTTTGTAAGGCCATACTGTATTGTACAATTTTGGTCAAAATACTATTGATAGAGATGGATTTTATTCGCAGATTACTTTTTTGTTTGTTGAGAGATTCGCAAATTACTTAGTTTATGAATCCACAAGAAAGGAAATAGCGAACTAGTATTTCTCTTGAGTCTAGCTATCCTCCTATGAGTTTGAGGTATCCTATTCTGCTAATAACAGAATTCCTATTCATTATCTGAATACCAAATATTATTTGAGAATGGGATTTTAGCATGCATTCATTTTCTACTCACCCAACTTAGTTGTAGTTTTATTGAAGAAAATGGTAAGTTAGAGGGTGGAAGCTTAGTCATTGTTTATTGAAGTGGTGAACTCAATAACTTCCTTTTAGAAGGCCGTGACTTTGGAGAATAAAGAAAAATCTCTAGGAAATAAATTTTTGGGGGAGTCTTTGTTCCTTTGTGAAATCTCTAAGGAATATTTTCCTGTAAGAAATACAGAAAAAATTTACAATTTACAAAATTAATTTAGGTAAAAAAAATTAATATTTTTTTATTTTAAGTCTTTCCTCTTCTTTCTTTTTCTTCTCTGGAGAAAAACTCACCCATCTCATCCCCCATAACTTCTAACCAAACGTTTTGTTATTCTTTCTCTAGTACTTTTCTTCTCCAAATCTCTAACTCCTACTACCCTTATTTCTCTAAAATCAGAAACAAAGTTAGAGAGCTAAAGAGGAAAAAAACATTATAAACCTTAAAAATCATCATACAAAATCTCTTGAAATTCTTAATATATCTTCTACGTGACGTCCAAAGCAAGTTTCTTCATCCACTAATCTTCCTCAAGAGAGGTAAACACATTCCAAACCTTAGAAATCAGTTAATTTTGAGCCCTAAAACATATTTTTCATCGCCTCTAAACATATTAGGTTTGTTCTCCATGTTTTTAGGGTTTAGTGATTATAAGAAAATAAAGTTTTATAGAAGAAGATGAAGAAAGAAGAAACACTTAATTTTGGGGTCCATGAAAAGATTTTGTTTACGTGTACAGTTCCTTCTAAATTTTTTAATGGGGTCTTCTAAAAACTTAATTATTTTTAACTCCAAAATTGAAAGCCCTTTAGCAACAAATAGAAACAAATGAACCTCAGTTAACCAATTTTATAGAAAACTTTTGTCCCCCGAAGATTTTTCTTTATTCCCCAAAGTCACAGCTTTTTAGAATTAACGAGGTAAGGTAAAATGACCTATTTGAAATATTCAAATGTGAAATATGGATAAAATTTATGTGTGGTTTAGTTGTTTGGATGCTTTTATCTTGAAAATAACAGTTCCCAACCATTAAAATAGATAAGAAAGACACCGTAAAACATCACAAACTTATTAAAAAAACATCAAATATAGATATAAAAACGGATGAAAAAACATCATTAAAAAAATCAAAACAGATGAAACATCAATATGACTCAAAACATATCTGATTTCCTAAAACACATACATTTTGTAGAAAACAAACAACAGTATGCAAAAAACAACCAACAATTTAAATCTTGCAAACAACATTTTGCATCTAGAAAAATAACAGTTTAACAAACAATTTTGTCACTATTACAAAAATATGAACTTCACCGGCGCGAGTGAACAAATTTATGACAGAAACTTTCATGTCATTGGTGTCATAAACTTTCATTAGATTATAATATTTTGTTTTTTTTGTGATATTGATATTTGGGTAGTTTTTTTTTGGTCATTGGAGCAAATTATTCTAGGCCAAACCACCTTTTTTTTCCTAATAAATTGGTGAATTTCTTATAGTAGTGTAAGCAAGCAAAAGTAAAGTGGTATATAGTAGCATCCATTATAAAAATTGAGTTGTTTGATTCAACTTAGTTTGCTGCGCTGGGCATCGGCGGTCGTACCTCTCTTATAAGTATTCGTACTTCTCACATCGGCAGTTGTACCTTTCTCTTAGTTTATGCTAACAAAAGGATTCAACTTGCAATAATTAATGGGTCTCTCTGCGTATTAGGTGATAAGTCAATTACAACCCACATGCTTCCAACAATTTCAGCCTAAATATTTGGGTCTTCATTCTATATAAAATTTTAGCCTCCCCTTATTTCTAATTTCTTTTTGAAAATGTCGACATAATTTACATAGTTTATTGAGGTAATGTGATAACACGAATAGACTACTATTTTGGTGTGGTGGTAGGTTACCCACTCTTTATCTGGAAGCTTCGTGTTTTATTCTTATAAAAGCGGAAACGGTGGTTTATTAAATTTTAGTACAAATGAAGTGAAAGTACATATAAATGAATTTTTAGATAATAGTTTTTCGATGACACTTAAGACTCAAAATAATTTTATGATGTAATTATAAAACATATCCACTTCATGATATGATATATTTATTATGTGTCTATGTGATGTAATGATGTAATGACTCTTCAATTGATATATGAAACAGAAAAACTATCTCTATAAAGTCAACCTCAAACGCAAATACAATATTCTACAACTTACTTATGTATATTCTCACTTAGTTAAAGGATTATTCGTATTTTACTCTGTTGTTCAAAATCAGTTTTCACATTACTCCTAATTGGCACAAAATGCTGGCCAACACAAGTATTTAAGTCTTAAAAAGTTGAGATACTCTAATTTCGAGAAAATTGAGGGCCAAAACGAAGCTGGTTATAAATTAGGTGGCCAAACAAGAACTATCTGCTCGAAAACTGAGTAGTCTAAGAATTACAGGAGGGTATCTATTCACCAACTTGCTCATGTTCGATTGAAATTTAATTAATGACAAGCAAACCTCCATTTCTGTATGGTTATCAAATTATCAATTAGCTTTATCTCTATAAAATAATAGAGGAGACTTTATGAAGTTGAATCCAACTTGCCACAGCCCACATGTTAGAATTGGTTTTAGACGAATCTTTGGGTCACATGTCAAATAGCTATATAAATTTAGAATAATTACAATGCCAAAATTCTAGACCAACTAGTGGTAAATGTTATTATTTTCTTTTTCAATCTGTCACTGGCATATAACATTTTTTCCGAATAAATTGAAGTAGCGTACATATTGTTAAGGAAGAAACATGCATCAAACCCTTAGAGGAAGAAGATGGGTATATATAACGACCAATTTACACGTCATGATGCATGAATCTGAAAAATATTGATGAGGATATGCTAACAAGATGTTGACAGAATGACAGGTGGATAGTTTCCCCGATAAAACAACGAGAGGGAACATCTTAATTGACTTACCAAATCTTGAATGAGCTCAGGAATACCTGAAAAGAACAGTTGAAGAGCAATGGATGTGAAAATTGAAGTACATAAAGACAGGGCCGTGGCTGACAATTTAGGGGTCCAGTGCATAACTTTAGTAAGCCTTTTTGTACGAAAATATGTCGAGAGAATTTTCTTTTTTACGACGAGAGATATTTTAATGAGAAATCCTACGTTAGTCTTGGTAAAGTTTTTGGAATATGAAGTTTTTGGAATATAAATTTTTTATCTTCTCCATTAAATGTTTTGCAAAGACTTTAGATTTCCTACATAATTTCTCTGAAAATAGTAACTAGTAAGGTGCGAGCAGTGCATCTTCATTCGAAACGTATAACCCTTTTGTAATCTATTATTAAGTTGGATAGCTTATATATATATATATATAGAGAGAGAGAGAGAGATAGATAGATAGAGAGGTTTGTGAGAAAGAGAGACTAGAGGGGGAGTAAAAATTTGGGAAAAGAAAATCTAATCAATGGCCAAGAGAAAAAAAAGACAAAAAAAAATCGCTTAGAGCATGTCCAATGTGGGGGGGCTGGGGCTCCCAAATTCAAAATTTGGGAGCCCCAGCCCCAGCCCACATGCTCCAACCCGGGAGCCCCGGGGCTGGGCTCCCGGTGGGGCTGGGAGCCCCATGCTCCCTGGCTCCCAAATGGGAGCCCGGGCTGGGTCTCCCAGCCCCAATAATATTCCCGTTGGGAACTCCCAACGGCTAGTTGGGAGCTCCCAACGGGAATATTGGGGTGGATCCCCTTTAAAAGGGGATCCACCCCAATTTTTTTTTCAAATTTCATTCTATCTCCTTCTCTCTCTCTATTTTATCTCTCTCTCTCTTTTATCTCTCTCTCTCTTTTATCTCTCTCTCTCTATTTCATCTCCTCTCTCTCTCTATCAATTTCTCCTCCATTAATTTTTTTTTTCAATGGATCCAAATGTCAATTTGCATAATTTAGGCTATATGGAAATGTTGAACTCCGATTTCAATTATGTCGATGAAGTTAATTTATCCAATGATGGGATCGAAGAAAGGGTCGAAGAAAATCTTGATTGTAATGAAACGCCAATGTCGTCGGTTTCTAGTAAGCGTTATACTAATGACGATGATATTGTGCTCGTTCATGCTTATTTGCATATTGCCACCGATGCGATTATTGGTAATGATCAAAGAGCGGGTACTTTTTGGAGCAAAATTGCCGAACACTTCAACGAACGTAAAAATCAAAATCGTGTACCAAAAGGTCTTAAATGTCGTTGGGGCGAAATTAACAAGCAATGCGCGAAGTTTTGTGGGTATTTGGCATTGTTGCAAAGGAACCCAAAAAGCGGAGAAAATGATAACGATCGGGTAATTACTCTTATTTTACATTTTGACAACATTATGATTTATTTTTGACACATATTTGAAATTTTAAAATTTTATTTTTGTAGATAAAATCCGCAATGGCGATGTTTAAACAAAACGGCAACAAAGAATTTAAGTTCGAACATTGTTATAAAATTTTGAAAGACCATCCCAAATGGTCATTAAATTTATCTCAATCTTCATCACACAAAAGAAAAAATTCTTTTGACCAAGACGAAGGATCTCCCTCAATAACCCAACAAAGACCACTTGGAAGAAAAGCAAGCAAGGAGGCAAGAGATAAATCCAAAGGTAGTGAAATTTCCGCGGTGCTTGAATTTTGGAAAAAGAAACAAGATAGTAGAGATGAACTTATCAATGACGCCATTAATTCGCAAAAAGAAAGTCGACTACTTCAAAACAAACAATTAGAAATGAAAGAAAAAGAATTAGTCATCGAAGAAAGAAAATTAAACGCTAAAGTGATGCAAATGGGGATAGACTTGGTGGGCAAAGATACTTCATAGGATGTTGATCTCAAATTGGCAAAAAAATAATGGGGGTGCATTTTAGTGATTCTAATTAGATCCTTTTAATTATGTATGAATTTTAATTATGTATGAATTTCAATTATGTATGAATTTTAATTACTTATGAATTTCAATTATGTATGAGTTTTAATTATTTATAAAATTTTAATGATTTTAATTATAATAATGTAATGGGTGAAAATTAAAACACAAACCTCACACACTTACACCACACATGTACAAAATTTAGATTTGGGAGCCCAACATTGGAGTTGCTCTAAGACCCGGGGCTCCCAAAATTCAGGGGCTCCCAAAATTGGGAGTCCGAGCCCCACATTGGAGTTGCCCTTAGAGCTGGTGTCGAATCATTACCCTAAGAGAAAAGAAAGACAAAAATGAATTGCTTAGAGCTGGTGCCGAACCATTACCTCCTGCTTGGAACCGAGATTATGAGCCACTGCACCATTGATGTTTCATTGTCAAAGAAGGAACCATAAGATACTTAACAGTTTGCGCAATACAAGATGTTGGTAAAAATAGGCTCCTTATGGTGGGGGCCAGTGCGGGCGCACGACCCGCACACCCTACCACAGGGACCTGCGTAATGATACTATTAAAGTTGGATACATTTTGTTACTCTTTTTTGGTGAAAATATGGTTAAGTTGTTCTAATGAAACTTCAAACGAAAAAAATGAAACTTAAAATAAAAATCTAGGTACGGGGTTCCAATTTCAGGCCCAAATTGTAAATTTGGTGTAATACTAAAATAAAAGAAACTAGTTCAAAAAATAGAGATCTGGTCCAATATACAAATCACTATGCACAAAACCCAACCTCTGGGATAACTTATTTCTTTTAGTCTCCAATATAACCATATATATACACCCCTTATGATGCAGGGGCACCCGACGTGGAGGCTTTTTCCATGATCAAACCGGGCCATAGGCCATCCGGTCATGAAGAGTAGTTTTTAGGAAGTTCCAATTTTAGTATGATTATTAGAGAATTTAGGTTTAGGAATTTATGCTATTTTAGTATTTCCAATAATTGGAAAGGTCCAGATTTGAGTTTAGCTATTTAGGAAGTTGCAGTCTTTTAATTATTTAGGAAAGTCTAATTCAAGTCTATCTAGGAAAGTCCAAAATCCTATAAAAGGATATCTAGTCTGTCCATTATTCTCATGTTGAAGAGAAAATCCGCTTGAGTTTAATAAAGTTTATCAAGTTTTAGAGTTATTTTAATCTTTCTTTTAATTGTTCTTCGTTTATTTATTGTCTTCTTTATTTCCGCTGCGTTCTACATCACCTTACTTCCTAAAAATAATTAAAATCCCTTCTTTTGTTGATCATCGGTAAAGTCCTTTCACTCGTCTTTTTTGTATCTTGATTTCTTCCGAACTTCGTATCACAATCCAATTTTTTCACAATTACTGAGCTTTATCATCTCGTTATTGTTTTGATCTTGAGGCTCATCACCTGCTCTGTCTCCTTCATCTTCTTTTTATACCAAATCGCTTAATTTTTTAGTACTATTACGTTTTTTAAACTCTTAATGGTGTTAATGTATTTTGTTATGTGGTTTTTAATTTCTTAAAACCAAAAAATGAAACTTCGGTTTCGATCGAAATTTCGGTCGGCCAAAAGTGAAAACGTTGCGTAGAAACGTTTCAATCAGGGTGAAAAAGTTTGCAAATTTGAGAAAATGATATAAATGTGATGCAGTTGTGCATAACAAGACTTTCAACCATAACTAAGCATAAAAAGATGTAGTCTTGACTCTAACATGAACTAAGGGGTAAACTTGAAAAAAATTTAACGGTTTGTGACAAAATTTGTTGACTTGAGGGTTGCTTGGGGGGTTGACTTAAAAAAAGACAAATTCAAGCCGTTATAATAGGGGGTAAATATTAGAAATTAATTAAATAAGACATCCCAAAGAAGTGATAAGGGTGGATCATGTAGTGTTAAAGGCGCCTCCCTTGTGAGGGAAGGAGGTGTCCTTAACACTAAAGATTGGCGCCTTTATAAATTTCCATTTAACCCTAGAAAACAAATCGTCTCCTTCTCTCAGCTTTTCGGCCGACACCCTCTCTCTTTCTAAGTTTTCTATCAAGATCAACACTAAAAACTCTAAATATGAATCTTCACATGTAATAACACATAATTTACTTGTTAAGACGAATTGAAAAGATTTGTTGAAGATTTGAGAAGAAACTATGAAGAAAGATGAAGATATAAACCAAAAAATGAAGATACAAATGAAGGTAGGTATCCATTCCATCCAACTTCGAAACTGGATGAAATTGTTCGAAATTTCGATTGATTTCGAGCGAAATTTTACACGATATTTATGTATGTACGTTTCTGTATACCTAGATTGAAAATCTGAAAAGTTTCGGTGATTTCGACCGAAACTATTCGACATTTCATTCCTTGCTTAAAACCCCACTAACTTTAATTGTTGCAAACTACCTTAACACACAAAAGAAAAATTAGATTATCAAAACAAAAGCAGTGTATTGTTTATCTTGTTAATTGCGTAAGAAAGGAACAAAAAATATTTATAATTTAGAAAGCTAAAATATAAATATTTAGATTTAAAACAAGTAATTAGGAAGTTTAAGATTTGGAAACAATAATTTAGTTTTGCTTGTAATTTTTAGTTTCAGATTCTTTTTCGCTTTTTTTTTTCACTTTAACTTTTATTCTAAACTTTAACTTCCTCTTTAATTCAATTGTTGATTTATTTTAACTTTCAATTACAGTTATACTTTTAGTTTATAATTTTATATTTATTTACCTCTTGTATTTTTTAATTCAAACTGTTTTTTGCTTTAATATCTTATTTTTTATTTTAGTTTTTTATTTTTATTTGTTTCGATAATTATTTTGATGTTTAGGTTTAAATATATAAAACTATAAACTCAAAGAAATACATATTTAATTTTAAAACTAAGAAATAGGAAGTTTAAGTTATTAAAAACTATGATTTAATTTTATTCGCTTTTAGTTTATATTCTTAATTTTCTTTTTCTTTGATAGATGTAAAGAAAAATATGTTACTTGGTAGGTGTCTTTATAAATCACATAAACATGATCGATCAAATCAACTCAATATATACCAACTTAAGGAAGATCAAACTAAACACTTCAAATCTTACCAGAAACAGAACAAATACTCTCTTTCTCTCTCTAACTTCTCTCTTCATCAGCAGCTTCGTCTCAACTTTGCTAGGGCTTACTTGGTAGCTTCATCTCTCTCTCT
>BEHA01050358.1:2565148-2590094 GCA_002897215.1 Eschscholzia californica subsp. californica | reverse complement strand
CCTCTCTCTTTATCTCTGCGTGTTTCTCTCTTTCTCCTTTTCATTGTTATATCCCTCTTATCCCGAACTAGCTAGGGCTTACGTGGGTTTGTGTCAGATTCACATGGATTATATCCGGTGAACATGAGCTGTACCAGAAGCGCATAGGTTATGTCGCATTGGTTATGTCACATTGGTTATGTCACACAAAAAACATCATAAAACATCCAAAATGTATTGTGCACAAATTTATATGTGTTGCGTAAGATAACAAATAAAACGTATTGTGCATCAGAGAAATAAAGAACTTTTTCAGTATACATAATGTGATGTATAAGGGTAAATATGTTGTTGTACAAATTTTTATGTACCAGACCGGACAACTTTTTACCATAGAAATTGATGATGTCACATTTTTTCTTATTTTGAACTTGACTTTTGGACATGTATTCTTTTCTGACTCCGACTTCTCCCTTATTCACTATATTTTTTTCTACCTTTTGCCCAATCACCATCAAATGTTGCAATAAAAAGTCATGCTCCTTTCACAAAAGTATAAAAGATAACTTAGAGTAGTTAACTCAAGGGTGCTTCTAAAGGCACCAGGCCAAAAGGTTGTTAGCATGCGGACTCTAATAACACCAGGCTCAACAACTATTTTCTCTGTTAGCACCGTCCTAATCTGTAAGCACCCCGACTCATCTAACCAAACCCTAACCTCCATCCACATCTCAAAATTTGAAAATAAATTTGGGGAAAAACCTTCATTTTTTCTCTCTAAACCTCAAAACCGAACCTCCATCAATCTCCTCTTTTAATCTTTCATATCTCACTCGTTTTTGTCAACTCTTTCACTAAATCAGTCCTTTTACTCTCTAAGATAAAGAATCAACGAACATTTAGTGAAGACGAAGTAGAAATCAAACTCAATTTGCTCCTTTAAGGTTGTTCAATAACACTAAAGTTTTATGATTTTCTCGAATTAATTTGTTGTTTGATTGGTTGTGGACATCAATAGAATAGTATAACATGTTTATAATGTGGTTTACTATAATTTCGGACATATTTAGAGGGGTTTATGTCAAGATATTAGCCCCCATGAGTCTGCCTTAGTTCACTGCTGCTGTTACGGCTCGGACGGACTGGTTCAGTCCGTCATGGTCTTCTTGGTCACGGACTACCCTATCTGTGACCTTTAAGGACATAACGGATAGGGTAATCCGTGACGGACTGAAACGTCACGGACTACCCTGACTGCGACTTCTTCTTATTTTACCTTTTTATCTTTTCATCTTTTTTTTTAATCGAAAGATTTCCCGTGTTCCTCCAACTACGAGTGAAAGAGGTCGTAAGCAACGGCGAAGAAGATGGAAGAAGAATGAGTTGGACTTCCTTTCGTTTTGGGAGAAGAAGATGGAAGAAGCAAACGAAGGTGAACATCACCCACGATAAAAACTGGTGCTTATAGAGAACTCGAGTCAATGGTCATTGACCTGAGCCAACGAAATGGCCGCCCGCTAATAGCCTTTTGGCCCGGTGCCTTCAGAAGCACCCTTAACTCAAACTATATTATTTATTCAAAATAGTACCAAAAAATATTTTAGGAAATTCTATCTAATAGTGTAAACTAGCAAAAGTAATGTGCTCTATAGTAGCATATATGTTATAAAAACAGAGTTGTTTGATTGAATTTTTTATTTTTTTTGTTTGATCCAACTTAGCTTGATGGATTGCAACAAGAAAAACTTAGCTTGATGGGCTGGCATATGTAGTCGTACTTCTCGCATAGGCAGCTGTACCTTTTTTCTTATTTATATTAAGAAAAAGATATTTCTTTTGACTTCATGAAATGCAATTGGAGAAGGTTTGATTAAATGAGAATATACATAGGTTGTTAGAGAAATTCTTTTTTCTTTTGTTTTGACTTTTTGATGATAGTTCCTTTGTGTTATCACCTTATATCGTTCGTACATTTTAAAAATCATGTCGACATTTGCAAAAAGAAAGAAGAAACAAGCCAACAACTCTTTCATATATATATATATATATATATATGTATGCGTGTAATATACGTGTGTGTAATTGTATATGTATATAGGGAGAGAGGAAAGACCCAAAAATTTAGGCACAAATTGTTGGAAGCATGTGGGGTTTTGTAATTGACTTATCACAAAGGAAACAAAGGCCTTATTATATCAAGACGTACTATATATCCATATATACTAAGATAATTCTCATTTGCCCCACTTTTATAACCAGATTTCTGTTTTTGCCCCCTATATTTTCTAAATAGCAGTTTGGACCCTTTTGAATAGGATCTTTTTAACTTTTTGAGTATTTATTGTACTTTCTAATTATACCTTCATATTCAATGGTCTCTCTCTTTCTCTCTCTCTCTTCTCCTCCAGTTCTCCTTAGTTACTTCGTGATCTCAATCTTCATCTTTGGACCTCTTTTCAGACATAATTATTTTCAGGTACCTCTATTTTCGATAAATATTAAAGCATTTAACCGTCTATAGGTAGATTGGAAACTGACAAGATAGAGGACTAAACAAAAGTTGGTCATAAAGTAAAGGACCTGACAAGAACTAGTGCTATATTCTAATAATTTTGATCATAGGATTGGAAACTGTGAAGGAGATAAGAAGTACACTAGGGTATCTATTCATCAACTTTGCCCATGTTGGATTGAGATCTGATAGAGGCAAAAGAGCCTCTCCTTGTGTACGGTTAGACTATCAAATTATCAATTAGCTTGTTTTTTTTCTTAAACAATGAAGATGAGATACAACTTGTCACATGTTATTATCCCTTCCAGGAATCTTTAGGTCACATTTGACATTTCAAAGAGTCCTTATAACTGAATTGGTTGGGCCACCAAAAAAAGTTCCTTTCTTAACCGCCGACTATACATGTTGGAGTTGCTCATCGGTAAGGGTCGGCCGCCCATTTTCAGTGACTTTTAATAAGATAAAAGTTTCATTTTTTTTCCTACCTCTCACCACAACCACCATTGCTTGAATGTGGTAAGGTAAGGTAAACTCTTATCTTACCGCATACTAAATATTCTATGGTATTAGTGTGACTAAGAGCTTCCACTTTCTTAACTTCGAAGTAGCATCGTTCTAAAGTTATTACTGCAAGTAGATTAATGGCCTAATGGGTCTTTAATATCTCAAAGTAATGATGCAGAGGGAGCACATACATATAACTAATAACATCTCAATCAAAACTACATTATATAACTAGTAATCCTCGTACAAAAAAGCAAGTAAAATTACATTACATGTCTATCTGATCATAACAAATAGTTGAAAAAAAATATGTAAATAGTAGTAAAAGTAGTAATATATATCACATTTGCTGAGATAACGAAAAATGCAAATAATCCGGTATAAATTAAAGAAAGTCTCTCAACCAACAACATAATAAATTATCTTTCAACAAAAAAAACAACATAATACAGTATATATTTTCTCTGCAGGCCCAAAAAAATACTTGTTAAATTAAAGGACGGTGGTACATGAAAGGACATAAGAATATAGTCCAACATACACCAAGTAAAATCTCACAGACAACAATACAATATATGTAGTCTCTTGCCATTCACTATCAATTTATTTTGAGTATATGATGCCTAAACAATGGAAAAATGATCAATTAGTGGGTCTAGTTCCAGATTTGTTAATCGGCCGTACGTCGGTACTGTGACTTTTGATTTTTCATGCTCTCATCATTTGTATTGTAAAAGTCTTCCTAAGGTGTGAGAAAATATAATCTAGTGATACTTCGACACATCAGCGGAGGACTGGGGAGGGACCAAAATGGAGGGATGAATAGAATTTGTGATGTTAATTTATACAAGATCGAATATCTAACATATGCCATAAGTATATTAAATCTATTTAGTCAAAACAACACAAAAATATTTTTTAGTTCTCTCTTCTTTCTGTTTGTGAAGAGACAATGTCAATCTCTCTCTCTCTCTCTCTCTCTCTCTCTCTCTCTTATTGAAGATGTCAACTCTTTTCTACTATAAAATGTAACCCATCGTACAACACTTACCTCCACCAAGAAACTCCTTTCTATCATTTCATTTCCTCCAAAATACCCTCTCTTTCTCTATCTCTATCTCTCTTTCACTAGATCTCAATATTGTTGTGATCAAGAAACATGACTGGTGGCAAGGAAGAAGGTCCCTTAGGGAGCTCCATGCATGGAGTAACTGGTAAAGAACAGTCATTTGCTTTATCTGTCCAATCTCCCATAGTTCACATAGATAGAACAGCCCATTTTGCCTTACCAGTGGACTCTGAACATAAAGCAACAGTTTTTAAGCTATTTTCTTTAGCAAGACCACACATGATGACTTTCCATCTCTCATGGATCTCATTCTTTACTTGCGTTGTTTCCACATTTGCTGCTGCTCCTCTTGTTCCAATCATCAGAGATAACCTAAACCTTGTGAGAGGAGATGTGGGTAATGCTGGAATTGCTTCAGTCTCTGGAAGTATTTTCTCTAGACTTGTCATGGGAGCCATTTGTGATCTTATAGGCCCTCGGTACGGGTGTGCCTTCGTCATGATGCTTTCCGCCCCGTCTGTGTTCTGTATGTCGCTTGTTTCAACTCCTGGTGGGTACGTAGCTGTTCGCTTCATGATCGGATTCTCTCTTGCTACCTTTGTTTCTTGCCAGTATTGGACTAGCACAATGTTCAATAGTAAGATCATTGGGTTGGTTAATGGCACATCAGGTGGGTGGGGAGATATGGGTGGTGGTGCAACTCAACTCCTGATGCCCTTGCTCTTCCAGGTGATCCTTAAAGCCGGGGCTACCCCATTTACGGCGTGGCGGATTGCCTTCTTTATCCCTGGGTGGATGCATATTATTACAGGGATAATGGTCTTAACTCTTGGTCAAGACCTACCTGATGGAAACCTTGCTGAGCTAAAAAAAACTGGTGAAATTGCAAAAGACAAGTTCTCCAAGGTTAGTATTTTCGAATATCACTACCCTCATAATGTTCCTACTATTTGCTATTACAAATTGGCTTATACTTTGTTTTTTTTTTATATCAAATCATCTTATAACTTTAATGTTTGTTTAGGTGCTATGGTCTTCTGTCTCAAACTATAGGACATGGATCTTCGTTTTTATCTACGGATATTCTATGGGTGTCCAACTAACTACCAATAATGTCATAGCTGAGTATTTCTTCGACAGGTTTGTTTTCTCTCATTGTCCAAAGCTTAAATGGGAAAGACTGAAACTGATAGACATATGCTAATTTTTATTTTACTCTACGACAGATTTGATCTTAAACTCCACTCCGCGGGTATTATTGCTGCTGCCTTCGGTATGGCAAACATAGTATCTCGCCCTTTCGGTGGATACATGTCGGACTTGGGGGCACGAAAGTTCGGCATGAGAGCTAGACTTTGGAGCCTATGGATCGTACAAACATTAGGAGGAGTATTCTGCATCTGGCTTGGCCGTTCCGATTCTCTCTCAATCTCTATCTTGGCTATGATTCTTTTTTCCGTATGTATTCAGGCTGCTTGTGGTGCCACCTTTGGTATTGTACCTTTCATTTCTCGACGATCTTTAGGTATCATTTCCGGTCTAACTGGTGCCGGTAGTAACGTTGGTTCTGGGATAACCCAATTCTTGTTCTTTACAAGTTCAAAGTACTCAACTGCAACAGGAATCACATACATGGGGATCATGACAGTTGCATGTACTCTTCCAGTAGCACTAGTTCATTTTCCTCAATGGGGAAGTATGTTTCTTCCCCCAACTAAAGATGTTGTAAAAGGTACTGAAGAGTATTACTACGGATCCGAATACACTGAACAAGAGAAAGCGGACGGGTTACACGATAACAGTATGAAGTTCGCAAAGAATTGCCGCTCAGAACGTGGTAGACGTGTTATTGCCTCGGAAGTGACCCCGGATTCTACCCCATCACATGTGTAGAGAATATACGCTTCGAAAGATAGACAGAAGTTTGATTCAGTTGGTTTATAAGTCATATTTTCCTTGACTACTACTAACCACAAATCAAGAGAACTCTAGCTGTGGGAAGAGTTGGGGGTTTTTTTCAAAGTACAGTTTGGGTTTGTAATTGTCCTTTGTTAGCTTCAGAGAAAGCTAAAGCTCTCAGTTCTTCTTTATGATTCTATAGCTTATGTTTTGCTGTGATATATGTAAAATAAAATTTATATGCAAGTGTCGAAATAAATTAGGCTGGATTTAATGGGAAATAGGTTCTGTGGTCGGATTTCCAAACATAAATTTGATACTTTAAATTAGGCCTTGGGAAGTTTTTTAGGGGGGGGGGATTCTTGTTAAAAGGGCCACCCTTTAAAAGCACCCCCAATATTAGAAATTTGTGTTAAAAGACCCTCCATTAACAAACCACTTAAAATGCCGGTTTGACCTAATGGTAAAATTAACGCCGTTAGATTATTGTTAAGTCCAAATTTATTGACTTACTTTAACCACCCCTTCTTCTTCCTCATTCATCTTCTTCTTCTTCATCAACTCGTTCTTCTGCTATCCATCTCTTTATCTCTCTCATTTCATTGAAAAGCTCTCGCGATAGGAACCATCTCTATCTTTTCTGTCTTATTTTCTCTCTTTGTCTTTGTGCGATCCCCGATTTGTGTGATTCAGAGGTACAAAGAATCGAATTTACCCTAGATTTCGTGTTTTTGATTTCTTCAAATACAATGGTTCGAGTGCTTCACGCAAGTGATTAGGAACGTTTAATAGGTTATTTGAAGACATTATTATTAGAAGTCCATATGGTTCAGTGTTCTCTTTCTAAAGAAGAGGGAGAAAACCCAATCTTAGATAGGAAAAAGAGAGGGAGACCGAAATTATGGGCGTGAAAGTGGCGTGAATTGCCACCAACCCTTGGATTCACGCCACTTTCTCTCTCTTGATGAAATCAGCGTGAATCCAACCCGTTGGATTCAATTCACGCCCAGAAGTGTCGGTCTCCCTATCACTGTTGTATGATGTTTGTAATCACATGTTATTTTATGGTTTTAAGTTTTGATCGTTAAAGTTTAGGTTCGGTCAAACCAGACCGAGTGTCGAATTACTATTCGACCTAATCCTACTGAATTCAAGCTTAGTAGTTGATTACTTGATTAGTTTAAGGAGTTGATTACGGTCCTCCGCCCCAAGTTACTTCATCACTTCGACACGAGGCCAATGTATATAACATCAGTTACACCTCCTATTTCCTGGTGTTAAATTCGGTGGAGGAAGACCGAAGAAGTGTTCATATGTCGGCTTGAGGTCTCTGAAATAAATTGCAGTACTAGAGATAGCCTACTATATTTGATTTCGGTGTGTCAATGTCGAATTTTCTCTTATATCTTCCGCATGAGATCCTCGAATTTTATAAATGACTTCGATTTTGGCTAGCCAAATTTGTGGTTGTTCCATTTTGCTCTTTAATTTTAACTTGTCTTTGTTTAAGTATTGTTTTATCAGATTTTGATGTATATCCCTTTATTTGGCTTAATTTTAGTCATGACTGATCGTGTCCCTCTAACGGGAAGTACAATACGGCGGAGAGTACATCTAATACTTAAGAACAAAGACGGCAGAGAGTACATCTCAGAAAAAGGTGGCAATAGGTCCTAATGGTCCTTTTCCAGGAGGTCCAACTGACCGAAGCCTTCTGAAGAAATATGACAACCACGTTGCGTATAAGATCTGGAATGACGAGGTACGTGTATATTTTTCGGAAATCTTTGTCCTCCCTTTCAAACATAACATATGTGTTTAATTTTTTGATTGGGCCGACCGGTTTTGAGACTTCACACTCACACTTCTACGGTGCAAGTGTCGGCCCTTCGGCATGAAGTGTTACGAGCATTGAAGAAGAATCACATTTGAGACATAGAACTCGAGTGTAAAGATGTTCTTGAAAAGGTGCAAGCGTCCGAACTTCTACAAATAGCTAGGGCCGGCCCAAGTATATCGGAGGCCCCAAGCGAAATAAAAAATTGGGGCCCCATACAATGGATATTAGAAAAAATTTAAACAATGCAAAGGGTAGGAATTGAACCCTTGACCTTTTATCCAAGACCTAAACTCTTTACCACTAAGCTACGCCTTAAATTATGTTTGAAATTGGTTAAAGTATAATTTGTCTTTCGAAAGTTACATACGAAATAGGAAACATGAGGCCCTTGATTATTTGGGGCCCAAAGCGATTGCTTTGGTGGTTTTGGTCACGGGCCGCCCCTGCAAATAGCTCAGTACTCGTACCAGAAACTAGACCGTATTTTTATCACGACATTCAGCGGTAGGTGGTGGCACAAGGACACTAACACCTGTCTCACGTGCTTTGGAGAGATGACGATCACAGTAGAGGGTGTATATCCTATTACCCGACTTCAGATTGAAGGTAACTCGATTCATTTGGATATAAATCAAAATTTTGACGAATGTGCACTTCCTGTGAAAAGATTAGGGGTGACAACTGAAGATATAGCAAATGAAATGCAGTTAAATAAGTGGAAGCGTGTCTGCATGTTGTGGTTAGGGGAGGATTGTTTGGGTAGCTCTGACAAAGATGAAAATTGAGAAAGAAAAACAACAGCTAAGTGGATCCTAAAAAAACATAGAATTAGTTGCAAAATGGTGCACATTTACACGTACTCCTCGAGTTGGCATGTAGGGAAATGGTGTTCTCTTAACATTTTTAAACTAACTTCCAAAAAAAACATTTTTAAACTAGTAGCGTAAGGTACCTGGGAATGTTAAATTCGATGAACCCATACCAACTGGCTAAAAGGGAAATTGATTCGAGCATACCGATTTCAACTTCCTATGTTACTAGAGTTCTCTTTTGTTATGACCGAACCAAATTTTTTCTTGCCAATTCAGGACAACCGTATCGTTTTTATCTTATGATTCTTACTCTGTTATTTTTCGAGTTCAATTCGGTTCGGTCAAACCAAAAATTTAAGACAAATACGGTTGAACCAGACCGTGCTTACTTTCGTGTTCCACAAAAAAAAATTCTTTCATATAAACAACAAATAAACTATCAAACATGTAAAAATGTGTTAGGGAATCTTCGTATACCTCTTTAGAGACTGTTTCATGTCCAAAAATTGAGTTTTGGGAGATTTGCTGTTTGGACCCCTTTCCTATAATTGACTTGCTGTTTAGAGTCCATCTTTTAAGAGTTGCATTTTGGACTCCCTTTTGACGGAATCATCTCAGAATATTCCGTCTCCAAAGTTATACTTAAAAAATCCCCACTTTACCCTTACATTATCAATATTACAGTTTGGACTCCCTAATTTATTAAGGGTTATTTTCCAAATGACCCCCAACTTTGTGACCAACTTCCTGCCTGACCCCCTATTTTAACAAAAATACCCATATGACCCTCTTTTTTCGTTATCCTTAACTTTCCATTACTCTCTCTCCTCCATCTCATTTTCTCTCTCTGCCACATCATCGTCTTCACCGGCAGGGGTCGCCGGCCGGCGATCTTCAAACATAAAAAAAAATTCCCTCTCTCTCTAATTTTTTTTTTCCTTTCTCTCTCTAGATCTGGTTCATGGACCATGAACCAGATCTAGGTCTGATTCGAATAGACCTTCAAAGGTATGTTCGAATATGAAGGTCTATTCGAATCAGACCCGAACAGACCTTCAATGAAGGTCTGTTCGACTGAAATAGACCTTCAATGAAGGTTTGTTCGTCTGAACAGACCCTCAATGAAGGTCTGTTAGAATCAGACCTAGATCTGGTCCATGAACCAGATCTAGAGAGAGAAAGGGAATTTTTTTTTTTAGAGAGAGAGAGGGAAATTATTATTATTATTTTTTTATGTTTGAAGGTTGCCGACCGGAAATTTGGCCGGCCGGTGACCCCTGCCGGTGAAGACCAGGATGTGGCGTGCTCAAATGATGTGGCAGAGAGAGAAAATGAGATGGAGGAGAGAGTGTAACGGAAAGTTAAAGATAACGGAAAAGGAGGGGCCATATGGGTATTTTTGCTAAAGTAGGGGGCCAGGCAGGAAGCTGGTCACAAAGTTGGGGTTCATTTGGGAAATAACCCATTTATAATTCATCTTCTTCCTCCATTTAAGAACACACACCACACAAACCTTAAAATCCAAAAGGGAGATGCTAGAGTTACAAAGGATTTTGACAAAAGAAAGTTCCCAGCTGATGTGGCAGTTGTGATATTCATCTCTCAACGGCCTAGATTTGGTCAAAGTTTCAAACCACAACCGCCACATCAGTTGGGAACTTTCTTTTGTCAAAATCCTTTGTAACTTTAGCATTTCCCAATCCAAAATCCGGAATCTGGTGAACTTTTACTGGTGAAGAAACTAAAATGTTTTATCAAGTAAAACTTACAACTCTTAGGAATTTTCAGAAGCAGTTTCACTACAGCTCCTTACATTTCGTGTTCCATTTACAATACCTATTACCGTGACAGTCTCACTCCTCAAAGGCTTACCATTTTCATCAACTGCATGACATATAGAATGTGGAAAGAGCTTAGTCGATGAAGTATTTAAACCTTAATTTGATAGGAAAAATGGGTACCTTCAAATTTAAATTCGGCATAATCCTCATTTTGGGTATTCCATGCACCATTAATATCTGGGTCAAGTGAGTTTCTTGTGCCATTAATGTCAGACAAAGACCGATTCCATGAGCCCCTACCCTCCCAATCAATAAGACTATTTATTCCCTGAATTTAGCTGTTCCTTCTTTTCTCCCCACTTTGAGCAACATCGCACTCTTCATCTCTCCAAACTTGTCTATAAAAAACTCCATTACTCAACCTAGTTAATGAAAAAAAACGCACTCTCTCTAAACTTGTCTATAAATCGAACCAGTAACCAAACGTATGTTTGTTTTTCTTCATCAATCTGGTTCATACCTCATGGTTAATATTTAATTAACCAAAATTTTTGGTCCACATGATTTGCATCTTTCATCTCATCTTCATACTCATCCTTGCAATACCAATGAGTTGTTATAGAAATTAGATTGATTTGGAAAATGGGTCTTTCCCGATTCTACATCTTCAATCTAATTCAATTTTGAGAATTCTAGTGAGAGAAAGAAAGAAAAGTTCAAGAAGAGGGTAAAACAGTATTTTCACCTATTATTATTTTGGAACTGTTATATTTAACCTTTTATTTTGAAAAAGGGAGTCCAAAATGCAACTCTAGAGAAAGGGAGTCCGAAAAGAAAGTTGATTATAGAAAATGGAGTCCAAACAACAAATCTCCCTTGAGTTTTTAGACTTCTTTGCTAATTCCTCAAAAATTTTGGAACTTGCTTCATCCATAGTGGTTTGCAACAATGAAGACTTGTTGGTCAGAATTTGGGAACAATAACAATGTGAGATGGCGTACGAATTCGGTGATGTAA
This sequence comes from Eschscholzia californica subsp. californica, assembly GCA_002897215.1. NCBI lineage: Eukaryota > Viridiplantae > Streptophyta > Magnoliopsida > Ranunculales > Papaveraceae > Eschscholzia > Eschscholzia californica. The sequence continues at coordinate 2,578,681 of BEHA01050358.1, read as the reverse complement.
GCATGTTTCTAATGCTCGTCGACGATGGATCAACAAAGAGATTCTGGTGAGAAGAATACTGCTATTAGAGATTTAAGTTTTGGAGAGATATAGGGTTGAGAGAGAAAGACAATTAAAGTGAGTGATATAAACTCTCAATTGTGGCTTTTGTACCCGTTGCAAGGGGGCCTTTGACCAAACTTGGTTAATGACAATGGACCAAGTTAATAGATTTATGGGTGCCCTTTAACAAAATAGAGGGCCTATAAAACCTCCCACCTTTTTAAACCCTACAAATACATGCCCCTATAGTCTTGTCTTCTATTTGATTAAAAACCCAAGTGGTTTAGCACCATGTACTTTACCATTATATATGTCTTATATAATTCATAAGTGTCGTGGTACCTAATCTGTTTGTCTTATATAATTTATATGTGTAGTCATATTATTAAACTATCCAAACGTAATTTCAGCCCATTTATTTTTGTCTTCAGTCCACATCATCAAATATGGTGAACAAGGGAGTAATTTTTTTTTTAGTGAAATATAAATACCATTAATAAGACTGTTTCCAATACAAAAATCATAAAAGGAAACAAAAGTGAACATTAGGGTATCACAGCACAAAGGCTAATCAAGAGGGGCCAAAGCTATGGATGCAAGTTCGTGGGCCATGACGTTAGCTGTTATCCTGCAACATGCAAAGTGGACGTTAAAACGTGACGCGTAGTCACGTAGCTCATTTAGATGAGAGATCAAATGCCACGGAACCGTCAGATCTGGATCTGATAAGAATTCCCACAAAACCCTACAATCCATTTTTAGTATAAAATCATCTAAACCAATTAGTTCCGCCGACTCCAACCCTAGCAGTACTCCCTTAATCACGCTATGGAGAGGAGAGATAGGATCGAAAGTTGTCGTCGACGAGAAGATGATGTTATTCATCGAATCCCTTATAACTTTTGCCGCCGAACTACCATTATCTCTGAAAGAACCATCGGTGTTGATTTTATATTGACCTTGAGGTGGAGGAGACCACTGTTCTACCTGCAACGATCAAGAAGGGTTAGTTTGTGATGTAGGATTAATTGATGAAAGAGAGTGGAGAGAAATTTTTGTTGAACCCCAACAACGATTAACATCAGTGGGTTTGTTGTTGAAGATGAATGCATTTCTGCATTTCCACCATTCCCAGAGAAGGGAAGTGTAGGTAAGCCATAAACTATCTTCGTCCCTTCCATTTGATAGTATCTTCTTTAGATTTTCTACCGGATCTGTGAGAAGTTGTTGTAGTTGATGTTCTCCAGTAGCTCTAATTAATTCTTTGAATTTCAAACAGGATCCAAATAAATGTCCGATTGTTTCTATTTTCCCCATCTCGCAAAGACAACATGTTTGAGGTAAATTCTGAACTCGTTTTCCTATATTACATTTGGTAGCTAGTCCATCATGTATAAGCTTCCATATAAATACTTGAGTCTTCGGATTCATTGTTGATTTTTACCAAAATCGTTTCCAAGGGAACAGTCTACTATAGTTGGTAAAGATGGTAGACTTTTGATTTCTTTATAGTAGGATTTCGGGATAAATTTTCCATTCTCTGTTTTCGTCCATACTAGTCTGTCTCTTGTGAAGTCCTCGTGAATGTGTATTCTTTGTATTGCTTGTACTGTATTAGAGCTGAAATGGTTCATTAGAAGTTGAATGTTCCATCTCTTGGGGTGATAGAGTAACAGATCTGACACCCAGAAAATATTATTTGGTAGTTGATTTGTGATGTTTGGTTTATGATCTTCCAGATCTGGTATCCAAGGATCAAAGTTGATTTTGATGGAAGATCACCCACTAGCCACAAACAGTTGTTTTCCATTATGTGTCTTGAATTGATTATTGATGACCATAATGGTGAAGGTGAGTAAGACTTTGGGGAAGTCCAAAAATCATCCAATTTGAAATATTTAGCCTTTATGATCTTCACCCACATAGCATTTGGATTTGTTAATAATCTCCATATAAGTTTGCCTATAAGTGCCTCATTCACCTCTTTCAATGGCCCGATTCCTAATTCCCCATTAAATTTTGGCGAAGATATTATTTCCTATTTTAGGAAATGCATTTTCCTTTCATTCTCATTATGACCCCACCAGAAGTTGTGTTGATGCTTTTCCAATTGCTGTATTATGCCTTGTGGAACCAATTGATAATTGAATGGATATGTGCAGTAGGAATTAACACTGATTTAATAAGTACGGTTCTTCCTGCTTGTGATGTAAATTTTTGTTTCCACCCAGATAAAGCTGATTGATATTTGTCTAATAACCATTTATGACTTTTGATTTTGTTTCCCGGCTTGAGCAACATGGAACCAAGATATTTGGCTTCGTCTGTCATAATTGGAGCTTGGAGTTCAGAGGTAAAGGTAGCTTTTGTTTGTAAAGAGACTCCGGAGCTGAAGAATAAGGAGGACTTTGTATAGTTGACAGACCGACTTGAAAAATTCGAGTATGACGACATAATATCTTTTACAACCTTTAAATTATTAGTAGTAGCCTTGCCGAAGAGAATTAAATCGTCGGCAAAAAGTAGATGAGAGATGCTGGGGCTAGCACTATTAATTTTGTAACCTATGTACAATTGTTGATGTTCATAATGAGAAATAATGAAAGAGAGGGCTTGTGATGTTAGGATGAAAAGATAAGGGGATAAAGGGCACCCTTGCCGCAGGCCTCTAGAGGCTTGAAAGTTTCCAAGAACCTGACTATTGATCTTTATACTAAAAAAGGGTGTGGTGACGCATGACATGATCAAATTCAACAAAATACCATTGAAACCCGTGGCTTGCAGGACTTTTTCAAGAAAAGTCCAGTTTACTCTGTCATATGCTTTAGCCATATCCATTTTTTGACAGAAATTACCCTTTTTGGATTTGGAATATTTCATGGAGTGAAGCAACTCCTGGGTAATTACTATATTATCTATAATCTGTCTTTCTGGTACAAAAGCATTTTGAGTCCAATATATGCAATTTTCTAAGTAAAGTCGGATTCTATTAGCCACTATTTTTGTGATGAATTTGTATAGAGTATTGCAAAGATATCGGTCTATAATCCAAGGCGAAACTCGGATTCCGACATTTGGGGATTAAGGCAATAGTTGTGAGATTAAGAGACGGAGGGATACCACCTGATTGAAAAATCTCCTTTATATAGTCCACCAGTTCCTGTCCAATTGTGTCCCAATTATGTTGGAAAAAGAAGCATGGGAATCCATCTGGTCCAGGACTTTTAAGCGCCCCCATTTGCATCACAACTCCCTTTATCTCCTCGTATGAAGGAATTCTTGAGATGTCGTTCAAAGATTCTGCTGATAATACCTTAAAAGCATTCAATACTTCCGTCGGGGTAGGACTCACGGTACATGAGGTAAAAAAATTCTGAAAATAATTGATAAGTTCATTGGCTATAGAATTTTGATCGTATAGTTGTTCTCCTGTTTGAGTTGTTATACTTTGAATTCTGTTTTTAAACCGTCTCTGTGTCATTGCTGAGTGAAAAGCTTTTGTATTTCTGTCATCGTTCTGGGTCCACTTTGATTTTGCCCGTTGTTCTGCCTTCGATCTTTGAAGTTCTTCTAGAGTAATAATCTCTTCTTGGATATTATTTTCCACAAGCAATATGGATTCTGACGAGTCCAATTTTTGTAAGTGAAGCAATCATTTTCTTAAAATCCACAATCTGCTTTTCAACACATTAAATGTTTTTTTACTCCATTCGGTGTCCTTTACTCTACTGATTTTGGTATAGAAAGGTCCATCCTCGCTGTTCCAAGATTCCTCAAATGTTCCCTGATAATTGATGTGTTTTGTCCAAAATACTTCGAACATTGAGGAGGCTGTGATAGTTGGACCTAGGGGTGGGAAATTTGCCCATGAGCCCGGACCGGTCCACGGGCACCCGAGGCCAACGAGGACCATGGACGCCCGTGCCCGTCTCGGGTATAACCCACCCAACCCGCCAAGTTTTGGTGGACGGGCATGGGTTAAAACCTCTACCCGCCCATGCCCGCGCCAACTTAACGTCGCTCAATGATAACCAACCAAATTACATCAACTTTTTGGGTTGATGAAGCCCAACATTCTATGTTGTTTGGCTTAGTTAAGATAGTAAATAATATATTTAAGGGCAACCATACAAACCAATGCATTGTTTTGTAGAAAACGGATCTGTTTTTGGTCATTTTGGGCAACCAAACTTTGTCCAAATCAGAATCAAGAGGGACAGTTGGATTCGTCTCGTCGAGCTCTTGAATTTAGACATAAAGTTTGTCAAAATCCGTTTTCATATGAATGAGTTATCATTGATTTACTTGGGGATAACTACAACGTGTAGTTTCATTATTAGTACCGTATTGGACAAATAAGGAAAGTTCGACATCCTTATATAGAATTTTCCTTATGTAGTAATAGATTGGTTGGGACGATGGGGTGGTTGGCGTGGTTTGCACCACGCATCACGCACGCGCGTGGGCGTATAGGGCGCTTTAGAGGCTCCCGCACGCACTTTGCACTTTGCACGTGCGCATCGTCGATTGGAGTCGTCCGATTTTAAGACCAGAGATTTGATCCGACGGTGGAGATGTAATCAACAAATTTGATAGATCCGTTGGGATCTAATGGTAGGCGTTTGTGGCGCTGGATCTTAATAGACCCGTTGAGATTTGACGATCGAAATTAAATCTATAACCCAACAGTCAAATGTGGTTGTGGGAAACATCCATTCGTCTATAGGCACCCACACGAAGTGGTGCCAATACCCCTATAAATACCATGAGAATTCAGCAAACTAAACATCAAATTTTTTTAGCATTCTCTGGGCATCCATCTTCAAGCATTAGAGTTTAAGGAATCATCGTCGTTCAGAAGTTCATAATACTTACAAAGTTCGTCAGATTATCATAACTAAGAGGTACCATCTTTACTTTGATAGGTAATCCGTTTTATCCTGGGAGACATACACCATTACTGTTGGTACTGATATACAGGTTGTAAATTGTCTTAAGGACAGAGGTATCCTCGACTCAGATATTTTACATTTGATTTTTTCTTTTTATAATCACTGTTGTTATCTCAAGTGTTAGTAGATAACTCTTTCTCTGATTTATCATATAGAAAGATAATTAAAAGTGGGTGTACTCTGTTTTGTTAAACAGAAAGATTAAGAACTATTCTCTTAAAAGAGAACCAGGGAAACAACATGTTTTGCAATGACCCAAGAGAATTCCTGGTAGGTTACTGAAGTAGTGTTTGGCTTCAAAGGAGCAAAGGGAGGGATAAGTTTATATTATATCCCATGAAAATTTTTCATTAGTTATTAATGTGAGATTAAATTTCTACAAAAAATAATGTCTAATTTTAATCCCTAATTGCCTCTTTAGAATTAGGAAAGGTGTTTGGAGACTTTATAAAAGGAGATGAAAAAGTGAATTTTTTTTCAACTAATGAGCTCACCCGCTACCCGCCCGCCCATACCCGAATTACTCGAGCTTCTTAATGGGCTTTGGCGGGTAATGGGCAAGGCAAATTTAGAAATTGTCCGCCCGATTAACCCGCTTACCCTAATAGCCATTGAAATTTCGTGCCCGACCCGCCCGGCCCGATGCTTCAAATGCCCATGGACGCCCGTACCCGCCCAATTCCCACCTCTAGTTGGACCTTGCACTTGAAGTTTGAGTAAAATTGGGGCATGGTCATTATTATAACGCGGCAGATGAAATAATCCCACTTCTGGATAATTTGACAACCAAGAAGTAGTACAAAAGACCCTGTCTGGCCGTTCTTTAGTCAGGTGGTGATGTGCCTGGCTGTTGGTCCATGTGTAGCCCGGTCCATTGAATCCAATATCTAATAATCCAGCGTTGCTGATGAATGATTGGAACTGCGGAAGAAAAGGAATGTTATCAGTTCCGCCCCATTTTTCATTAGGAGATGTTAGAGCGTTTAGATCTCCCATACAACAGATGGGATTCGTGATCGAATTTATAAGAGTGAGGACAGAATTCCAAAAAGAAAGTATGTCCTGAAGTTTAGGGGGACCGTATATGCATAGAAGGTCCCAACTATGAGGGGAGTTAGCCATAATAATGGTGGTATGAATAAGATTAGATGAACAAGAATGTACATACAGGTCTATATTATCAGACCAATATAGTAAAAGTCCTCCGCTATAGCCTATAAGAGGAACAGTAAAATGGTTGGTTAGACCAACTTTATTAATAAAACTAAGAGAAACAGTGGAATGTAAACGAGTTTCAGAGAGGAATATTAAATCTGGTTTAATTGAAGACAGGAACTGATAAAGTGTCTTTTTTGTCGGGGTGTTCCCTAATCCCCGACAATTCCATGCGAGTATACTCATAATTCCATCGGCATTTGGGCTGCCGATGCCACTTGAGAAGAGTTTCCAGATGTTTCTCCTCGATCATGTCGCTTATAATGTTTCTTTATTCGGTCTCTATGATTGTCATCAGTAGTTATAGATTGCTGACGACCCTTGTGAGTAAAATCACGCTCTTCAATACGCGATCTGTCAAGGGTTGGCACTTGGTTTGATGATCCTATTCCCACAGAGGTTTTTGTCCTTTTAACCTGAGATAATGTGGACAGAAGTTCACCAAAATTAGTAGCAATAGAGTGTTTGATATGATCATATTCAGGATTAACATATAAATTGTCAACAGGGATATCCCATCCAAAAGATTTAGATTCCAGAACAACAGAATCCATTTCCTTGGATTGACCTCTCTGAGAATAAGGCACTTTAAATGACTCTTAAATCTTGGGTTCCAAAACTTTCAGGACCATATTTCTATTGTTATCTGAAATGTTCATTTTAAGGAGATCCCTAAAGGGCATGAGCACCGGACAGAATCTTATAGTATGTCTGATTACACCACATGAAAGACAAAATCCCGGTAACTTTTTTACGCGGAGTTCCACCAAAATCAATTTGTATTAGCAAGTTTTAAATAAACGTGCTATTGGAGAGGCTTAGTAATATCATATTCAATCTTGACTCTGCCATGTACGCTCCATTTTGTTGCTTCTTCTGGTGAAGTCGGATCGTACGTTCCTAGTTTTCCTGCCAAACGGTTTACTGCCATAGAGTTTAGATGGCCATGAGGGATGCCATGAAATTGTGTCCAAAACCACGCTTTGTCAAAAACGTGATCTATGGGAGCAAGATCATTGCAACATCTTTGAATTAGGACAAGTTCTTCATGTAAAACCCATGGAGCACTCTCAATAGCCATAATTCCGAAGCCGTATCAAACTTAATCACGAATACATTTTCATTAACATCAATAAGGGTGAATTTGTTTTGTCCGTGAATAACTTTCGATATTCGCTGTAATGCTTGGCTGATATCGATCCTTCTTGGGCTCTGGAACCAAAGTACCCCACTCTTAATGATATCGTCCATATTAGGGTTCAAATCTTCATCGTCTACCATCATCAGTTGTTGTTCTTCAGTTGTTAGTGCTGCAAATTGTTGGAGAAACTGCTGATCTGCGCCATCCATCTTGAATAAACGAGAGAGTTGACAGGTAACAATGAAAATTGAATCTGAAGATGAAAAGAGACTAAATCTCGTGGATGAAAACCCCTATAGGGAACTAAAACTCATAAATAAAACACAAAGAGTATGAACCGAAGTGTTGATTCACACCTTAACCGACGAGTAACTGCCCAAACCGCTTATAACCATTAAAAGAAAACCATATCACCACCCAAACTGGTGGAGCCGATTGCAATATTAACTGTCTCCGCTGCAAAGCGAAAATCGCCTTTGCATTGCAATTCTCAAGTCTGTGTTTTACTTGAGCATGGCTTTTATTGTGGAACTTAGAGTGTGTTATAGGCACTTCCGATTTGTTATAATCACATTTAAGCAATTGGGGAACCTTAAGGCCATGTTTGGCACGCGGGAATCGCGTGAGAATGGAATGTGATTCCAGGGAATCACAATCCCGACTATAGTTTGGATCGCGGGAATGCAGGGGGAGTTTTATTCCTGAAGGAATGGGATTCCCTCAATTGGGGTAATAGCAAACCCAGGGAGGGGGTGGGTTTCTGATTCCCATTCTTGGAAATGATTTGATTTAATATTTCTGGACAAAATAATCCTTGATAAAATATTAGAATGACTATATTAAAATCGTCATTCTCATAATATTTTAACAAAAAAATTAATAACCTAGGTCAATCACCACCATAGCAACACTCCCTCTCTCTCTCTCTCGAACGTAACTTTCTCTCTCTATCTCTCTCTCTCTTACTCTCTCCATATCTCTAATTTTTTTTCCTTCTTTCTCGTTATTTGTTTATTCAAAATCGATTTCATATTGCTTAAAAAAAGAACTTTTTGTCAATACCTTATTTATTTTAAATAAATCTTTAAATACAACTTAAATTAGTGTCAACAACCCTTGACACTAATTTAATTGATAACTATGAGAGACGTTCCCTATTCACTGGTTATAGAGTTAACAGTTCGGCACCAAGAGTCACGCATCTACTCTTTGCAGATGATCTCCTTATTTTTGGAGAGGCGACAGATCAGAACTTGGAAGCGGTGACCCAGATCATGGAGGTTTATTGCTCCTTCTCAGGTCAGGAGGTAAACTACAATAAGTCATCCCTATTTTTCAGCACTGGAGTACCCCCTCAGGTAAAATCCAATTTTCAAGGGCGCCTAAACTCTCCATTAATGACGGATGCGTAGAAATATTTGGGTATGCTGATGTTGAAACCTAGAAATAGGATTCATGATCATGATTTTCTAATTCAGAAATTCAAAAACAAATTGGCCGGATGGAAAAAAAAAGCTTACTTCCCAGGCAAGGAGAATCTTACTCATAAAAACAGCTTTAAGTCCCATCAATATTTATTTTCTAGGTCTCTCCATTATTCCTCAAGGGACCTTAGATCAATTGGAGAGGATAAAACGTAATTTCTGGTGGGACCAGGAGCAGGGTCAAAGAAAGATGCATTTTATGCCCTGGGAAGCTATCCAGAAGCCAAAAGAATTGGGAGGTTTGGGTGTCAGGTCTTTGGCCAAAATCAATGAATCTCCTGTGGCCACATTGGCCTGGAGATTCATCAACAGCCCAAATGCTATGTGGGTGCAGATATTAAAAGCTAAATACACAATTACAGGAGATTATTAGACGTAACAGAAAAGAGAAAATGCTTCTCCAATATGGTCTTCTCTCCTTCATGTTCGTGATACCCTCAAAGATTATGTCTGCTACCAAGTGGGAGATGGAACCAACATCAATATCTATAAGGATTCGTGGGTACCTACAATTCCAAGATTCAAACCTCAAGTTAAAAATAGGTTAAATTACTTTTGTTCTTATATTTCAGATCTTATCACTAATCATAATTAGAATGAAGAGCGAGTGAAGGACCTATTTGAAGAAGAATCTTCTCTGGAAATCTTGAAAATCCCCATCTCTCAATACTGGACTTTGGACAGACTGGTGTGGACACCTCATCCCAAACGTTTTTTCTCTACCAAATCGTACTTCAAGCAAATATCTCAACATAACCCAAATACGAGAGGTCCAAGTAACTTTTCATGGATAAGAATATGGCAGAACAAAAATATTGAACCCAAGGTAAGTCTTTTTCTGTGGAAAATAGTAAATGATGGGTTACCTGTGAATACAAGTATTGGTAGAGGAAATCCAAATATAGATCAACTCTGTTTACTATGCAACCAACAGCCAGAATCAACGAAACATCTATTTGGAACTTGTCCCAAGTTTCAAGAGATGATGCTCTCGGCCTCATCCAACATGCAAGTCAACATCGAAACAGATCCAATATTATTCATACAAAACCTTCTGATTAACAACAAAAATGAAAGGGATCTAGTTTATGGAGCGTACCTGATGTGGAACTTCTGGAAGGCTCGCAATGATTTGTGCTTTGCGCACAAACAGATCAACATCAAATATATTGTGAGTCAATCCTTCATCAAAGCAAAAAACACCTAAATCAATCGGGACCCCAAAGCCAAAGAGGGACAAACAACAATTGGATCCCTCCTACTGGGGATATCTTGAAGATAAACTTCGATGGGGATTTCTCGAGTTTGGGTTCATCTATAGCAGTGGTTGCAAGGGATAAAGAAGGGAAAGTGATTCACAAAATGGCGAAGAAGATTAAGGCTTACTCGGCGCTGAAAACGGAGGTAAGAGCCTGCCTGATGGCCTTACAAATGAGCTTAGATTTAGGGTTGGTTGGGGCTTTATACGAGGATGATTGCAAGACCCTAGTCGATGCGCTATCGAACGGTGGATATGAAGTCACGTGGCGCTTACTACCGCTGATAAAAGAGGCCCAACAACTCATCAGCTGTAATCGGTTAGGGGCAGTCCTCTTCTGTCCTAGAGAGGCGAATACGGAGGCCCACAATTTGGCCCAAGAGGCCCTGTCCTATAGTTCTTAAGAGCACCAAGAATTGTTTTGCTTCTTGTTTTTCTTCGTGTAACTTCAGTCCTTGTATTTCGCTTGGCTTTGCCTTTAATGAAGTTATATGTTCCAAAAAAAAAACCCCTTGATTAGAGTGGTAAGAGGTATAGTCTTCCATCCTAGAGGTCAAGGGTTCGAGACACGCTTGACAATTCAAAATTCAAAAAAAAAAAATTAGTGTATCGCGTTACTATTTCATATCTTCAAATTTGAATAGATAATACTAATTAAAAATATATATAACAAAGTTAACTTATAACTTATGTAGTTTAAGTAAAAGGATATAACAAGACTTTCGTAAAAGTTTACATTCCTATTCCTATACAAACCAAACACCAAGTTAGGAATCCATCAGGAATGAAACTTCTATTCCTGTTCGAAACCAAACATTAAACTAACTAATCTGATTCCCAAGAATCGCATTACGGGAATGACATTCCTAGGAATCACATTCCATTCTCGCGCGCCAAACATGGCCTAAGTTTTTTCTATTTCATCAGATGTATCAAATGCTGCGTAGACCCATTTTTACCTAAATACACTCACAGTTATTTACATTCACAACGTATACCCATTTTTACCTAAATACAATCACATGTTTGTCAATAACTTGACCAGTTTTCGTCGGTAAGATGAAACCAATTTTGTACTCATATCATCAGAAAGATGAAACCAATTTTGTACTCATATCATCAGAAAGATGAAACCAATTTTGTACTCATATCATCAGAAAGATGAAACCGATGTATAATATAAGGTGTCGGTAAATCATGCCGACAAATACCAGAGAGGAGTATTCGAAGAGAATTTGGATAAGTTTTTGTCTGATAGGTTACCTTTATGAACAATTTTTCTTTTTAAGAATAACATCAAGCTGATTGAAAAGAAAACTTAAAATTGAAGATTTATGGGATATTTCTATACCTTTTTAGTGGGTGATTCTTCCTTGTTTATAATTTTATGTGGGTCAAAATAAGAATGTGAAGTTTCACCATTTTTCGTGATTTTCACCATTGAAACACCAATAAAGAGCTTCAATAGTTTGAATATAATCCTTGAGGAAGATAATTGTTTGATTCTGAGATGTTTCCATCGATAAAAAATCTTTAAGTGGTGGGGTGTAGTGAATGTGGTTAATGGGAGAATCAATGGAGGAATTCTTGGTTTTGAGAGTAACAGAAGATTTTACGTATTTTTTAATTAGCTTGACCGATATTTGACTTAATGGCGAGTGTGAGTAAAATTTGACTCGGTCGATGCAAATTGACCAAGTCAACCCGAATGTGAGTGTGGCAAATAAAAATGTTGAGTGTATAAATTTCCCATAGAGGTAATTTCTAGAAAGGTCAAAATAATATTGAAAATGAATAGAAAAGCACACAACATTTGAAAATTATTATTCAGGTCAAAAAGTGTGCAAATACTAAAATACCCTTTTTTGTCATTTTGTGTAACTAAATTCTTTTATTTTTCTTTAAACTTTAAATCGATATAACTTTTGTTTGAGATGTCGGATTTCTATAAAAATTAAATATTTATAAATGATTTTTCATTAGCTTTCTAACAAGATCCACTTTCAATACTTTTTTTCAAAAAAAAAAAAACGCAGAAAAAAATGACGTTTTTTTCCTTTACGTTTTTCTGCAAACGTGTTTGCGACAATCTTTTCTGCAAACGTGTTTGCAACAATAGATTTTTACAAACTTGTTCGCAACAATCTGTTACACAATCTGTTCTGCAAACGTGTGTTTGCATAATGTAAACTGCAAACATGTGTTTGCATAATGTAAACTGCAAACTGTGTTTGCAAAATATAGATTGCAAACATGATTTGCAAGTTTTGCATAATATAATCTTGAGTTGCATATCTTGCAAATTCGATTTGCCAATCGATAATATAAAGTATGTGTACGAAATCTTGAGTTTGGAATTGATTTCATCATTCATCATATAAAACTCAGGAAGAAATTTTGTGGTCAAATTTAAGATCAAACCTTCAAAATTCTTATTGTTTTTTTAATTTAAGATTACACATTCAATACTTCAAGATGAAATAATGTAGAGAGTGAGAGTAACTTGATCAATGAATCATATAAAGACACAACAAGAAGCAAGAAACAAATGAATAATAAGCCAATGCATAATCGAGGCAAACAATAGAGCCGTTCACGGTTTACCGAACTCTTTTTGAGAAGGTTCCATATCTCCCGACATGATTCAATTCCATGTAGTTGCACGTTTTTTAAACATTTTATCGAACACCTTCTGAGCGTATTTCATATCACCGAGTTTTCAATCTATATTTTGTGAAGAAGAGTGTATTGGAAGCCCACTTTCCGACATCATAGAAAACAACGAACAAATACAATTATTCAATCATTTACCTTGCCCATAAAAGCTGAAGTTCTGCCTAATCTTCCTATCCCGACGACAACATTAGCAGGATTACCACCAGGAGCCTTCTTAAATGTTGGTGCTTCAGCAAGTGAAACTCCACCAACAATTCGAACAAAGTCTATTAGCATCTGGCCGAAGCAATATACAAGTTCTTTATTGTCTCCATTTCTTTCCATCAATTGAGCATCAGCTACACCTTTCAGAAGAACCCAACTCTTAAGCTTCATTATGAATTGAAATAATGGCTCTCGAAGATCTCATACTATATGAAATGAGTTTATGCCAAAAAATGAAAATGGGATCTGAAATTAAACTCCATAAAACAGGTAACTAGTATTATGAATAATTTAATGACCTAAACAATTATTTTTTCTATTTATATAACTCAATCAATGGATCAAACTACTCCATGAATTTCTGATGTATGTTTGCCAACTTTAGTTGGATCAGACAAAACTTGAAGTCAATACATGTTTTGGAGTTTAACAAAGAAAACATGAAGCTTTCTTTCAATCCAAGTTTGATCGACAATAAAAAAATCTATTCAATCCACTTCCAGTTTAGCAAGATAACTTGAAAGCTTCCACCTCTCATCAAAAAAAAAAAAAAAAAACTTG
>BEHA01050358.1:2523773-2542601 GCA_002897215.1 Eschscholzia californica subsp. californica | reverse complement strand
TTACACCCTAATAATCCCAATTCAAATAACCAAAGATTCCACCTTCTCTGGGATTCGAACCTGGGATCTCCAGGGCTTTCTGGAGTTTATGTCAACACCTTGGAACCACTTGGGCTACCAACTGTTGACCACGCTCTCACTTTCGGACTACTAGGAAAATCCCTTGTTAATCTTTTCGGTTGCCTTATTCATTCATCCTTTTGTTCACTTCCCAATCAAAAGGATCTACTTGAACTGTTTTTTAAGTGTATACAATATATGAAAAAATATAGTCAATGATGTTTTAAATTTTTCGTTTAGTAATTCATCTCTCAAATCTCAAGAATGTACATATGATTTTGATCCAAAGATAGGTGCTTTTGCTAAGTTAGTAAGTACACAAAATCACAGACGACCTGGTAATTTTTTATTTCGTACAATGGAATCACTTTATTTAGAAATAAAATCACCATTAACAACTAGGATGACATTTGCAAAAAGACAAAAATAACTTTTAAAACAAACCAAAGAGCTAAAATTTTATATGATAGTATATATTTATAGAGAAGGGCCATTATAGAAGAAGGGCCCACTGAATGCACAAATTGTTGGAACCATGAACAAGTTGTATTCTTTTTTTTTTTGTTGAAATCTGAACAATTTGTATTTGACTTTAACAAACATAGACAGAGATTGCTAATATTAAGACGTTATCCATTATATATTCATGTGTCTTGTTCACAACAAAATAATAGAATTGCATCTATCATTAAAATAAAATTGTGGATGAAGTTTTTATGTTAATTGCGGAAAAAATGGTCTTCGGACCAAAGAAAGCTATTTTAATGGCAAAAAAAGTACTAGAATATCAATATTAGCATTGAGAAATGATAGAGAACAAAAAGAAATTCAGACATACTCTAGACATACATCTTATGTGGCTTGCCGTGATTCGTTGTCTAGTGAATTGGAATCATCAAAAACACGAATCAAAGCAAGCCACATAGGATGTATGTCTAAAGTATTTCTGGATTCTCTTGTTCTCTATCACTTTTCATTGGCATTTAGGGCAACATGATATTGTCTAATGGCAGTTTAGACGAAAATAAATGTCTAAATGACAGAAAAAAGCCACAACGAAACAGATTTTATATTGACAAAAATACCCTTGGGTATTTAAAATGGTCAGGTTAGGGTGTTTTGGCCAGTCGATCACTTCTTTCTCCAATTTTTTGTAGTTGGATGAGACAATAATCGATGGGTGAGGGTATTTCAAATAGACGATTCGATTTGTTTCGTTTAAAGATGTTTGAGGTGTTTTGACAATGTTTATTTTCAAATCTATTTCGATGAAGTGTTTTGACAATGTTTTGAGGTGTTTGAGGTGTTTTGACAATGTTTATACACGTATTTTTTCCGAGTTATGATGAAGTTTTACCATCTGTTATGAGTTTAATGATGATTTTGTATTCTTTTTCTACTTTGACATATGTTTGATGATACTTCTGATCAGTTTCATATATATATATTTGATGTTTTCGGTATATGTTTGTGATGTTTTTGATATATGTTTGTGATGTTTTTTTAGATTAAATATGTTTTTCAAACATGTATTTGTTCGATACAAACAGTCAGACCAATGAGACAAGCAGGTTGTTTGGAAAAGAATGAAAAGGGAAAACGGATAAAAATAATGAACTAACAACAACTTATTCAAGGCAAACTCTAGTTTTTTTTTGATGAGAGAAGGCAAACTCTAGTTGGTGTTTATTGCTTACACATGTAGAAAACAGAAAGTTGTTGTGATAAAATAAACAACACTTCGAACCTAATAACTTTTGGTAAATGAACGATAAAAAAAAAATATAGAAGACAAAAAAGTATTTTAGAAAAACAAAAATAACTTTCACACTACGAAATTATAGTGGATTTTTTTGTTACTTCCAAACTTTTTTTTTTGGACCAACTAGCGGTCACCCCTTAATTTTGCTTATAAACTTTGAACTAGGTTTTGACTTAATTTGAACCGGATAAGAAGTACACTAGGGTTTCTATTCATCAACTTGCTCACGATGAGTTGAAATATAAAGAGAAGTAGACATCAATAAGTAGACAGATATATCAAATTAACAATCAACTTGGTCTTCTTCAAATTATTGAGGGAGATATTTAGGCCTTATCAAATTAAGATCCAATTTTTATCATCAAAAAAAAAAAAATTAAGATCCAATTGTCACATGTTAGACTTGTTAGTATCCTCCTTTGGAGGATCTCTTTAGGTCAAATTTCAAGTAGTTATTAAAAATTTCAACCAGTAGTTGTTATTATAATTAAAAACAAATATTGTTAGTACGATCGGAAAAATGAATTTGTCTGCTGGCGGAGGTTTTTGTTCAGTGTAAGAAAAAAGAATTGTATTGAAATGACTTGATATCCCTAGCTATTATATAAGATCTTTATAAAGAGTTTTACAAGAGAGAAATTTAAATCCTTACGCAATGTGGGACTATATATTCTAAGTTTAACTACTATCCAATCTAGCCTGAAGTCTATGTGGTTCAAAATTGGACATTGAAGTCTAAACTGAGACCAATTTTTTAGAGTACATTTTTCTTGGTGATTGCACTAATTTGAATGTGTATCCTCAATATCTTATTACAAAGGTTATGCAGGTAAATTCACTAGGTAGGTGATGTAATAAGATTTAAATAATGAATGAATATACTAGTATACTAGAGGAATAATGGCAGATCAGATAGGTCCCTTGGGATATCCAAGGAGGTTTTTCTATCTAGATGTGGCTTCCTGGTTTCATTCTCTCTTCTTCAGTGTTGTGCAAGAGACATCCAAAATAAAATTCTCTCTCTCTCTCTCTCTCTCTCTAATCTCTATGAAGTTGTCAACTCTTTCTTAATATAAATATAAGACATCTACAATACTTCCAAAGTATCCTCATTCTCTTTCATACCCAACCACAAGAATCTTTTCTATCATTTCACCTTTCTCTCTCTGGATCTCAAAAAGATGACTGGTGGTCAGGAACAAGGGGAACCAGGGAGCTCCATGCATGGAGTTACTGGTAAAGAACAGTCCTATGCTTTCTCTGTCCCATCTCCCATAGTCCCCATAGATAGGACAGCCAATTTTGCCTTACCTGTGGACTCTGAGCATAAAGCAACAATTTTCAAGCTATTTTCTTTAGCAAACCCTCACATGAGAACTTTTCATCTCTCATGGATCTCCTTCTTTACTTGCTTTGTTTCCACATTTGCTGCTGCTCCTCTTGTACCCATCATCAGAGATAACCTAAATCTCAAGAAAGGAGATGTGGGTAATGCTGGAATTGCTTCTGTCTCTGGAAGTATCTTTTCTAGGTTAGCCATGGGAGCTGTTTGTGACTTGTTAGGTCCACGATACGGGTGCGCTTTCCTCATGATGCTTTCCGCCCCGACTGTGTTTTGCATGGCGCTTGTCTCGTCTCCTGGTGGATATGTAGCGGTTCGTTTCATGATCGGGTTTTCTCTTGCTACTTTTGTTTCTTGCCAGTACTGGATGAGTACTATGTTCAACAGCAAGATCATTGGGTTGGTTAATGGAACAGCAGCTGGTTGGGGAAACATGGGTGGTGGTGCCACTCAACTCTTAATGCCTGTACTCTTCGAGTTGATCCGTAAAGTTGGAGCTACCCCATTCACGGCATGGCGTATTGCCTTCTTTATTCCTGGGTGGATGCATATAGTTACAGGGATCATGGTCTTAACCCTTGGACAAGATCTACCTGATGGAAACCTTGGGGCCCTAAAAAAGGCTGGTGATGTTGCCAAAGATAAATTTTCCAAGGTCAGTATTTCAGATATACAATACATCAATTCCATAGCTCACCTAGTAGTCTTTACTTCAAATATTCTTAGATAACTTATCTCCAATATTCTGTTGTCTGTTTAGGTACTATGGTATGCTGTCACAAACTATAGGACATGGATCTTCGTCCTTCTTTACGGTTACTCTATGGGTGTCGAATTGACTACTGATAATGTCATTGCCGAGTATTTCTTCGACAGGTTTGTTTTCTTCAGTTTCCCAATCAAAGATATTGAAATAGACATATCTATATGTACTAATTCTTGTATATCTTTATGACAGATTTGATCTTAAGCTCCACACAGCGGGTATCATTGCTGCAGTCTTTGGTATGGCAAACATAGTAGCTCGTCCTGTTGGTGGATACATGTCGGACTTGGGTGCACGAAGGTTTGGTATGAGGGCTCGACTATGGAATCTGTGGATCCTACAAACGTTGGGAGGACTCTTCTGTGTATGGCTTGGTCGTTCTGACTCTCTTTCAATCTCTATCACAGCTATGATCCTTTTCTCCATATGTGCTCAAGCCGCTTGTGGTGCAACCTTTGGTGTTATACCCTTCATTTCTCGTCGATCTTTGGGTATAATATCTGGTCTAACCGGTGCAGGTGGTAACTTTGGTTCTGGGCTAACGCAATTTTTGTTTTTTACAAGCTCAAAATACTCAACTGCAACAGGAATCACATACATGGGTATCATGATCATTGCTTGTACTATTCCTGTTATGTTTGTTCATTTCCCTCAATGGGGGAGCATGTTTCTTCCTCCATCTAAAAATGGTACTGAGGAAAAATACTACCAAGCCGAATACACGGAACAGGAGAAAGCCGACGGACTAGATGCTAATAGTATCAAGTTCGCCAAGAACGCCAGGTCGGAACGTGGCAAGCGTATTGCCTCGGCAGCGACACCCCCAGAATCTACCCCATCACATGTTTAAGAGGGGACTTAACAAGCTGGGCTAACTAGTACAAGTCATATTTTCAATGACTACAAATCAATAAAGAGATCTATTAACAACTTTGAGCATAAAGAAGAGCTATGAAAAGAGTTGTTTTTTTCCCTAAAGTACAGTTTGGGTTTGTAATTTTCTTTTGACAGCTTTGGAGAAATCTAAGGCTTACAGTTTTTCTTTTTGATTTCTTTATACTATATGTGATGTTTTGATGTGCTACAATATATACAAAATGCAAATTCTGAAGGAACAATGGTAGAAAAGGTTGCAAGTCAAAGTTTAATACAATATCAATAAGCTCAATCAACCCATGTCTAATTCTCAACAAAAATAAAAATACCCATGTCTAATAGACTAATTCCAAAGTCATGCTCTCACTTTGGGAAGACCAGGGAAATCATCACCTCATAATCTTTTCTTTTGAGAAGACTAACTTCCTTTCATACTTGAAAGCCAAAGGAGATAGAATTAGATGGAGTACCATTTTGTTAGGTTGTTAATTAATCAACATCACCTTATTCATCATGTGTTCACTACCCTATCAAAAGCTCTACTTGAACTGATTTTGAAGTTTATACAATATTTTACAACATGAAAAAATATAGCCCATTATATCTTAAAAGCTATTAATTTTTCTGATTTAGTAGTTATTCATCTCAAATCTCAAGAATGTAAATTATGATTTGATCCAAAGATAGGTGTTTTGCTAACTTAGTATGTACACAGAATCACAGAGGCTCTAGTAATTCTTTATTTAATACAATGGAATCACTTTATTTAGAATGAAAATGGGAGATTTTGACATACACGGCCAGTATTAATTCTATATTTGGACTCAACCCCTGTTTTAAGAAACTTTTGATTTACACCCCCAAGGCGAAGGAAAACGTAAAAACACCGTTATATTTAAAGTGTGCTTATAGGCACATGCGAATATGGACTAGATTACCCTTGTCTATAATAAGAACTCCAGTTCAATTGCATCTTCTTCATCATCATCTTCTCCTTCATCATCAATCACCTCCATCACCAGCACCAACAAAGTTCCCACCATCACCACTCCACCTTCACCTCATCTCTACCATCTTCATCTTTGATGATGCATAAAATGTCCAGACGTTGACTAACGTCTGAAGAGTCAAGATCAGACCTGAAGTCAACAAGGGCAAGCCGGTTTAAGGCAGCAGGACTGTTGAGCTCCTAATGGTCCACCGAATGTTCCCCTAACTGCGAGGCTGGCCAGAAGAAACCAGCCCTGCTAGACGCCCTTGACATGGACAAATCAACCCTAGGGTCTTCAAAGGAGTGAGGGGGGTCCACACAGGTTCGGTCAGTATCATACGCTCAGAACTGGGGAGGCAGCAGCGCCAAGCGATCTATCGACTTAATCCTGAAACTTCTAGAAAGATCTCAGTCGGCCACATATCTCGAAGTGTTTAAGCCAGTTTGGACTCCACGTATCTGAAGGAGGAAACTTCTCCTTTAGACTCTATCACACCAGTAAGATATCTACGAGAAATCCTTAAATTTTGGAACTTCCACCTATCAAAGATCCAGGATAGACTCTGAGAGAAACCCTAGATACTCAAGAGAGGAAACTTTCCCTTCGGATTGACGGCAACCGCCTCACCACCGCCACTAATCACAAACGGCCTAACATTGCCAATAAAAGGCCCCCCACATCGTCCTTCCGAGGACACAATCTCTTTACCAAAAAGATCACAAGAAACTCAAAGTTCTCATAACTCGCCCCCAAAAAGATCAATCAATATTCATTCTTTTACTGCAAAGAGCACCCGGACTAGCTTGAGTGTCGGAGCTGTTTTCGAACCCTTTGCAGGTTTCCACCCTCAGGAACAGACGAACAGGAACAAAGAGCTAGAGCAAGGAGCGAGGAACAAGAGTCAAGAGCTGATGGGCCTAGAAAATTTCCTTAAATAGGTCTACACCCGCAAGTTCAGGGGTGTCAAGTTGTAATTTCCGGTAAGACCGTTTCGTTCCTCAGAGACTAGTTAAACTTATTCTAAAATTACGAAGTAATAAGATTTAAAAATGATTTGGTTTTGGTTTTAAAATGAATAAAATATTAAAAATAAAATTACGGAAAGAAAATAAATACAAATGATACAAGGAACTCAAATGGGGGAGAGCCTCGGGTTTTCTGAATCCGTCCTCCTAACAATTCTAACGACAATTAAGTTGGATTTAATTAGCGAATTCTTTATATAACTCAGTTTTCTAGTCCATGAACGATCTAAAAACCCGGAAGATTTTATCATTAAAAACAGTAAAACTTGTTAATAAATTGTATCGAGAAAATGATTATGATGAACTTCATCTAAGACCCTAGATAAAAGAGTTATTTACTCATGACAATTATAATAAAAATCAGAAAATTAAGTAAGAAGTGAGGGGAGAAAACAGACTTTTTTCCTCGCTGGAAACAATTTCCTTCTGATTTTCCCCTGGCAGCCAAACGCATCCCTGAGGGAAAACGATTTTCTCGTCTTCTCGGAAATAATTTCTCTGTGGGAAAATTATTTTCCCACATATTTTCTCATCTTCTCCAACTCTTTTTCTCTCTCTAACTTTTTGTAATATCTCTCTTTTCTTTTCAATCCAGAAATCAATTAACACAAACACATTAAAAGAGGAAGACTTTATTAGATTAGAAATAACTCTCTCTCTCTCTCTCCATAAATTTCTCTCTCTCTCTTAATTGATAACTTTCTGAAACACAACAGAAGCAGAAGAAGAAGATAATGATGATCTCTCTAATCTCTCTCTCTGTTCTTCTCCTTAAAGTTTTCTCATTGTAAGCTCATAGAAGAACAGAGAGGGAAAAAAAATAAAATTTCAATACAAGATCAATCCCCCAACCGAGATAATATTAACTTTGTTCTTTCTCTGTTTATAATGACCAAACCAGCCGATCCCTTCTCTCTCTAAAAATATTTCTTCATCAATCAAGCTTCTTTCCTTGCTTCTGAAAATTTCTTTCTCTATATAGTTTATCTCCTTCTAAGAACAACAATCGAATCCTTCCATCAATCTCTCTTTTGATCAATATATCCAGCCGACCCCTTCTCCAATCCCTCTCTCTCTCTCTCTCTCTCTCTCTCTCTCTCTCTGATATCCAATTCGAATCATCTCCCATAATTCTTTCCTTCTCTCTTGAGTGTTAGAAAATAAGAAAAGAAATCTAAGAATCTTAGCCAAATTAGTTTGAATATCTCTTTCCATTTCTCTCTTCACTTTCTTCACTGATTCCTTCTTCTTTGAAAATCTCTTTTTGATTTCTTTCCATCTCCATCCGTTTCTTTCCAACTTTCTCTCTCTAACTTGGTTCCAGCCGAGTGACTTGGTTCTTTCTCTCTCTACTGCTTCAAAGCTTAAGAGGAAGGAAATCTTCCATTGAAAATAAAGATGGGAGAAAAGGAAGGAGATAACTGTGGCCCGATCAGCCTGTGTTGTTTGACAAAAGCGTAATAATTCAGTGCTTCTCGGTCGGTTTAAGAAGCTAGGACACGCGCCCAGATGAAGCCAAGTATTTGAAATCAACGACAGCCGTTCAATCTGTTTAGCTTGACCGAATAAAACCCGAACACACCCGTCTACCCGCAGTTAGCCTGCACCTGCCTTGCTGGCGTACATTTTGCACGCTGTGCACCCGCCATGTGTTGATGAGAACTCTATATTGACCTTTGGTCCATTGATGTTGACTAGCACTTTGACATGTTCTAATTTCTTCTCACGGACTCTGATTTGTCATCCGTTTTCGCCGTCGGGTCCGTCTTCGACTCCATTTCGCACTCGAGCACCAATGTTGGTCAAAATTACTAGAATCAACATAATCTCCGAATGAACAAAATGCCCCCAAGTGTGTCTTTCTCACGATTCTATCTATTTTTTGCATCGAATTCCGTAAAAGGCACCTGAGTAAGAGAAACATACAATTCATCAGAGTAACTACTCGAATTGGACTAACTGGCCCAAGTTAAGAGATTCAGATGGGACATTTTCATGTCTCATCAAGAGCTAGAACAAAGAGAAGCAGAGCTGAAAGCAGAAACACGAAGCTGATCAATCCCCCAACTTAATGAAGGATTCGAACATAACGGAGGTTGTCATGCATCAACTCCCTATTTCATGTCGATCTAACGGAAAGCAATTTTTTGACATCAGCATTTGGCGCTAGAAGGAGGGGCATCTCTCCAGCAAAATAATCAATTCGGTAACCCGAATCTTATTTAAGAAACTTTTCAGACTAACTATTTTCTCAAATCCATTAAGAAGGCATGACGTCGGAAAACGGCGTCGTCACAAATCCGGGGATAAAATCGCCTCCCCAAGAAAATAAAGAACCGGAAATCAAAGGATTAGGAAAAGACAAAGCCCAGGAGGAAGAGGAAAGGACAGCAGACCTAACCGTACCAGTGCAGATCGGAGAAAAGGCCAGGGAGGTGACTTACGTCGGGAGTACCTTGGACGAAGTGGAGAAGGAAGATTAGGCTCCTTTATGAGGGCACACCGTCATATTTTCGCATTCGGTACCGACGAGGTACCCGGGATAGATCCCGGGATCATCACTCACAGACTCAATGTCAGAGAAGAGAGTTGACCCGTAAAACAGAAAAAGAGAAACTTCGCACCAGCTAAACAGGCGGAAATAGCCAAACAAGTCGAGAAACTCTTAGCGTCAGGAGTCATAAGAGAAGCACGATATCCAGAGTGGTTGGCCAACGTAGTACTAGTAAAGAAGAAGAACGATACATGGAGAATGTGTATAGACTTCACCGATCTGAACAAAGCCCGCCCGAAAGACAGTTTCCCACTACCATCTATAGACCAGCTGGTGGACTCCACAGCCGGCCACGAACTACTCAGCTTTATAGATGCTTTCGTAGGATACCATCAGATCGCTATGCCCTGGACAGATCAAGAGCATACCTCGTTTATGACTGACAGAGGGTTGTATTGCTACCAACAAATGCCCTTCGGTGTCAAAAACACCGGGGCTACATATCAACGCCTAGTTAATGGGATTTTCGGAGTGGTTGGCCAATGTAGTACTAGTAAAGAAGAAGAACGCTACATGGAGAATGTGTATAGACTTCACCGATCTGAACAAAGCCCGCCCGAAAGACAGTTTCCCACTACCATCTATAGACCAGCTGGTGGACTCCACAGCCGGCCACGAACTACTCAGCTTTATAGATGCTTTCGCAGGATACCATCAGTTCGCTATGCCTTGGACAGATCAGGAGCATACCTCGTTTCTGATTGACCGAGGGTTGTATTGCTATTAACAAATGCCCTTCGGTCTCAAAAACACCGGGGCTACATATCAACGCCTAGTTAATGGGATTTTCGGAGACCAGCTTGGAAAAACGGTCGAGCGTTACGTGGACGACATGATCGTGAAAAGCAGAATCCGTGAGGACCTAATACCCAACCTCAAGATCGCCTTTGACAAACTTCGGGCATAAATCATGAAGCTAAACCCCGAAAAATGCACGTTCGGAGTAACGTCGGGAAATTCCTAGGTTTCATGGTAAGCCACAGAGGAATAAAAGCTAACCCAGCTGTAGACGGTAAAATGTCTACGGGTCGGAAAGTCTGACAGTCAACGGGTCAACGGTCAAAAGTCTTGTCGGGTCGGGTCGGATGCTTCAGGGACCGGCTACGTGTCGAAAAGGACCTGCACACAAAAAGAAAGAAAAGATCGTGAAGCCTCAGGGACACCGGGATGCTGCCGGCCTAAGGGGGCTTCGACGGTCAAGTCAAATATTCGATCAAATAGAAATAAGAAAGTCAAAGTGGGCAATGGAAAGATAACCGTTGTCGGAGTACTTAGGTGTCGCGGCTCGTGGAGTTGTCGGAACAATCTCCATGGTAGTGATATACTTACTGTAATGAAGAGGGTGATGGTAATGATATATTGTCGTTAATTTGCTGGCCGTAAGTGGGCTTCGCAGTAAGCTGCTGGCCGTAAACGAACCTTGCAGTAAGGCTCTGGTCGCAAGTGGATCTAACAGTGAGGATCGATGGATGGATGATGTCGATACGCATAGCGTCTTATCGCTAGATGAGTGATGCGGTAAGAAGATGATCGTATTAGGATGGTGATACGGCAAGCTAGTTACTGCTGGATGGGTGTTACGGTGAGGTCGTTACCGCTGGCTGAGTGTTACGGTCAGCTAGTTACCGTTGGATGGGAGATATGTTAGGCCAGAGAGCACTCTTATGCAATAAGGTGGTGGTCGTATGGTGTAGATACGGTTAGCTAGTTTTCTTTTGATTTGTGACTACTGGACTCTTATCTCCCAACTTCTAAGACGACGAGTTAGAGACTTTGAGAGAATCGGAAGATCTTTGAGATGCTTATAAGAGAGTAAGTGAGTGGAGAGAATGAGTTTAGCTACTCGAGTACAGTTGTCGAATATTGGATGCCTTTGTCTGAGTGTCGCTTCTCGTATTTATAGTGGTGGAGAGGGTTTGCCTTGATGACGACCAACGAGTAACCGACGTAGTTATTCCTTATCTTTACTCCTAGAGGTACGTTAAGAGATAGGGGATCTGACGTATCGACCGTTAGATGAGTATTTGTATCTCTTGGGGGACGGTCAGGATGTTACCGCGTGTGCGATAAGCTACTAGTCCGTAACGTCCGTCTTTAAGTGGTAGATATAGAATATTTACCACCAACGTGGTTACGGATTGCGCGATAATCCTCTGGCCGTAAGATAGCCTAGTACTGGCAGGTGGTTATCGCGTGACACATGTCAGATACGCTTAGTGACCAAGCGGGAATGGATTCGGTGACCAGAGTGGCGACTTGGGCCATTATCGAGACTTCTTATTAAGCCTCGCGGATTTTACCCTTACGAAGCGGTTGTTAATTTATTCTATAGGCACCTCGTGGGGCGAATATTTGCCCATACAATTTGCCCCCACTCTCTAAGTCTGGATGCGGAGTTAGGGAGTAGTGAGGTATGACCGTGTCAGTAGAAGAGTGCCCGTCTCGATCATATTTTACTGGTGGGAGTGCCACTTTCCATCATAGCGATGGTTGTTTCGAAGTTGAGTGTCTTGCTCGAATTATCGAGGCGCCAATAGGTTTTTGGGAGACGTAGTCAGGTAGAGAATGACAGAAGGATTCGTTGAAAAGAAAATGGTCGCGGAGGGATGCGAAGGGATGATGTTGAGTATTTCGGGCACCCGTAGTGGGTTGTCGGGCGCCATGGGGGCGCGCTGGGCGCTCGGAGCGCGCCAAGGGCGCTCCTATGCGTGCGCACAAGACTGTGCCACATTGCGCGCACTGGGCGTCCGGAATACGCCCAGCGCGCGCCCGGCCATGAGCGCGCCACGTGACGTGCGCGGCCAGGAACCCGCCACGTGGCGCACGCGCTGACCGTTTGAACGACCAGCTCTCTTGCGTCCTTGGGACACCAAGATTCTTTGTCCCAGATATGTCATGGATCCTTGGGACACCTAGAGTCTTTGTGTATCAGCAATCAGATGCATCTGTGCGAAGGACCTCCTTGCGGGAAGGAGGTGGAGGACTCCCTTTTGGTTGGACCCTATAAAAGGGGTGAAAGACCATTGTTTTTTTCTTGCCATTTGGAGCTTGGAGAGAGATTCTGGGGATTCTTCACCTTGATAGGGTATTTTTCTCTTTCCTACTTGATTTTGTTGAGTTCTTGAATCGTTCTTGAATGTTCATAGTGTTTGATCTTCTAAGTTAGTTTCGTTATTTATCGTCATGTGTTTTTGAGACTGGATACCTTGAGCGAGTAATTGCTAGGTTTGGTACCTTGAGTGTTCCATTGTTAGGCTAGATACCTTGAGTGAGTTGCTGCTATGTTTGGTACTTTGAGTGATTCACTGTTAGGATAGATACTTTGACCGAGTTACTGCTAAGGTCGATACCTTGAGTGAACTACTGCTATGATCGATACCTTGAGTGAATTATTGCTAGGATGATACCTTGAGTGTACTACTGCTAGGAACGATACCTTGACTGAATTACCGCTGGGCCTGCTTGATTAAATGCACACTCCATTTTCCATACAGACTTTGCCTTCTGAGATGAGTCACCGTCAGCACGGTAGTTCCTCTCGTCCGGCTCATGCGCCAGAACCTTCTGAATTTAGGCGGATGTTGGCGCAAAAATGCACATCCTTGAAGCGCTTATTTGAAAACCCAGCCTCCACTATTACAGAGGATGAACTTCGGAATGTAAGATTCATGTATAACATTCCCGACTCTATAGAGCTCAGGCTTCCTCAACCCGACGAGCTAATTGATGAGGATCGTGACGGTTGGACCGCACTGTACACGACACCTTTTTCCATGGGGTTTAGGTTTCCTATCCCTCGCTTGGTTCGCGGAGTTTTAGACCATTACGAGATAGCTCCTTCGCAGCTCATGCCTGGCGCGTGGAGGCTTTTGTTGTGCTTGGAACTGTTGGCCTACCTGCAAAGCGTAGAGCTTTCAGCGACGATGTGCTCCGCTTCTATCACTTGGCGAGTCACTCTAGGGACAAGGGTCGGTATGGCATTAAGCCGCGAAAACCTGGTGTTCTCCTAATCACTAGTTTGCCGGATACCGACCGAAAGTGGAAAACCAATTACTTTCTTGCACGTGGTGCCCTGGTGTTCGGTACCCTAGTGGTAGGTCAGATTCCTTCCCGTTGGCAAGACGCCCGTAAGTATGTTACCGTTTATTTTGAGTACATCATGTGTTGTTGTTTGTTGTTGCCTAATTTTGTATCGTCTCCTTGACAGATTGTACTTTCAACAATCAGAACGTTGCGAAGCTTCGTGGCTGGAATGAGAGGATTTCCAAGCTGCTCGAACGTCGTAACCTAGAGAGAAGTAGCACTTTCCTTCTGACCCATTCTCTCGTCTCAAATACTCCACTATGGGATTTTGTCCCTATGTCACGTGCATATTGTTGAGCATGCATATGACGTGACGAGTGCTAGGAGAGCACGTACGAGCATATAGGCCGTAGGGCCGAATACGAGGTCGAAGTAGGGCAAGAGTGCCAGCAAGCTTCCTTAGGCCATGCACGGGGACATCTGTGGCATTCAAGACTTTGTCAAGGATACGAAGGGTCATTTGGACGAGAGTATGCCTGGTTAAAAGGATTGATGTTTCCTTGTGGAAATAGGCAAAACAAGAAGTTTGCACCTTAGGAGGGGGTGGTCTCCCTTCCTCATATGCATCCAGCATATGTCAAGACCTCGTGGATGGGAGCTCGCCCATCTTAGCATGGTATGCACGAAAGTGAGCATCCTCGTGGCGCAACCCATGAGGCCGGCCTAGCGTATGCGAGAGAAGCATATTGCACGGGTTCCCTTGTCATAGGAAATGGCTCGGGACAGTACCTGGAGATAGGTTACTGCGGGTTCCTTTGGAAAAGGTGTTGCATGTTCTCATGCCATGGCGAGGCGTGCGTCGTGCTAGCATATTCCATAAGGAGGATTGAGCTATTCAAGGGGCCAAGCCTTGATGTGCTATGTTGGGCATTAGGTAGCTTATTAGAGATGGATGCTCCTATGCCCAATGTCCGGATGGTAGCCGAGATGTAAGGGGACGGATGCTTGAGACAAGATGGCAAGATCCGCATATGCGGCTTGGTGTGCTCCTCACATATGTTGGTATCCTTTATAGTGGGCGAGAGTCTATGACTCAAGGAAGCGTTATACGGGACGGCTCGAGCTATGCTCGTAGGTTGGGACACGTTGGTGTCATGCCGCATTATTGGTTGGGAACCAAGGTGACTTGATAGTCGAGATGCTCCGAATATGTTCGGGAAGGCTGGTTGTGTACTAGGAGGGAGTACATGATGCCGCACGGCACGTTAGGATTTGATATTCCGCACTATCGACCCGTGTCTTTTGAGCATAATATGCCGGGTCGACCTAACGGGACTAAAAGGCCGTGACACCTGGTAGAACTTTTACTAGCCAAGTTCCTCCTCCTGCTGCGGCCGTCGAGATACGGAGTGCGATTCATCATCACCAAGAGGCGTTTGGTGCACCGATCTTATTCTCACCCCCTTCAGCGAGTACAGAGTCTTTTGCGTCGTCACAAATGGTGGGTTCTGGCTACATCCCCTCTTCCTATGCGAACATCCGGAAGGGTGGCCAAAGGCAGAGATCCAAGGCGAGTACCAGTTCGAGTTCCCTTCTGCATTCTTCTTCGACTGCTCTTATTACCGAAGAGGCCCCAGCACGGATCCGGTTTACTCCACGATACCCCTATCTGGTTCTTCTGATGGGGGCCTCATGTGGAGGCATCATCCTTCTGCTTCTCCCTTTGAAGGTTCCACCTTCATGTCTACCGGAGGGGACCAACTACTTTCTTCTGAAGATCATCAGAAGTTTCTTGCTCTTAGTCGTTATGGGGGTTCCGCCTTTGGCGTAAAGCATAATTACCAGATATGTGCCTTTCGCTTTGGTTTAAACTTCTTCTAATTATATTCGTTTGCTCATCCTCGTTATTTTTGTAGGCTTTTATGGCGTCGCTTTCCTCTCACCGACAGTTGAGCGAGAGTGTGGATCGAGTCGCGGAGTTGACGGGGTCATTCTCCCAGCTGCAGACTCATTATGACAGCCAAGGTGACCTGCTGCTTAAAAGGGAGAGGGAGTTGGAAGATCTTCGGGGGCGGTACACCGTGATGGAGCGAGAAGCGGCATACAACCAACAGTTGGTTGACGATTTTCCTCGTGAGAGAGATCAGATCGCGAGTGACGCGGCGTTACGGACCCGTGCAGACTTGTTTGTCGAGTACCGAGAGAATCGGCCCGACGGATGGGATATGGATGATAACATAGAGACCTGGCAAGCTCGTCACGCAGAGCTCCTGGCAGAGCGACGAGCAGGGGAGATGACGATAGATATTGACGAGGTGATTAGGGGCGACGATGTAGTTGATGGTGGTTTCCCTCGTTAGTGCTTCTTTTACTTGACTTTCTAGAAATACCATGTGTGTTGATTTTATTGGCGAACTATCTATAGTCGTTAGGCGTTCAACCTTTTTGTTTGGTCGACACGCGTCGGATATATGTTGTTTGTTGATTTGACTTCTTGGTATTTACTTTAGCGGTTCAAGTGAACCTATTGGAGTTCTTTTGTGACTCTTCTTTTAAAGAGATGGTAGTATGGTTATGTACTTGTAGTTTTCTTTTGAGTTGGGTGGTTTTGATACCATCTTATGTAGGGAAGACGACTAGCACCTTATCGCGTTTAGGCGTCGGCCGGCAGTCTACTGTTTCATCTTAGATGGATCACCGATCTTAACTCATGTAAGTGATACGGCCAACACCTTACTGTGTTCAGGTGTCGGCTAGCAGCTTGCTGTCTCAACTTGGATGGGTTGCCAATCCCAAATCAGATCAGTGATACGGCCAACACCTTACTGCGTTCAGGTGTCGGCTAGCAGCTTGCTGTCCCAACTTGGATGGGTTGCCAATCTTAACTCATGTAAGTGATACGGCCAGCACCTTACTGTGTTCAGGTGACGGCCAACTGCTTGCTATCCCATCTTGGATGGATTAACGATCTTGACTCGTATAAGCGATACGACCAACACTTTATTATGTTTTAGGGTCGTCTAGCGACTTACTGTTCCTTTCAAGATAAGCAATTAAATGCCTTTGTAGTGAAATGGCACCGATATTGAATCAGGAATAAAATTTGTACACAAGTGAGTACTGGATAAATACTTGAGATTTCATTCCTAAAATTTTTGTTTACATTGAAAGTAACATCTTAGATTTAAGGAACATTACATCGAACTTGAGGAATAAGTGCGGGACTTTGTTCCTTCTAAATCAATTTTGAGGAACAATGCGTTGAACTCGTTATTGTCGAATGAAGAAGTGTTCGTCATTCAACTTGGTGATCTTAGTTTCCTGTTGGACAGGTGAGGGTTGCTTAGCCCGTATTGTTCTTGTATCTTTTCATAGTCTTCTTATAGTCGTAGTCTTCTCATAGTATCCTCATGCCCCCCAGTCAAAGTGTGGAACTCTTCTGGTGGTCTGGACTTCGACTCTGACGTCCAACGTTTTATTGTTTTGGCTACTTTGTTGATCGTCTTGGAGACGGTCTTTGTCATCAAACGTAGATAGTGAGGGGTGGTTGTTGGCGTAGCCAACAACCTTCCGACGCCCAAGTTAGTAGGTGATCTTTTGAAGAAAGGCAAAATAGAAGAAGTTTCAAGGTTAGAAGTAGTACCTTCGTAAGTGGATGGCGTTCCAGCTATTGCCTATGTTGAGACCATCCTTTGACTGAAGTTTGTAAGCTCCTTGCCCCACTACCTTGGTAATGAGGTATGGGCCTTCCCAAGTAGGGGCTAACTTTCCAGCTCCTACTTCCTTAGTATTTTGAAATACTTTCCTCAGAACCCAATCGCCAACCTTGAATGTACGAACCCTGACGTTCTTGTTGTTATGTTCGGATGCTTTCTGTTGGTATGCGGCATTCCTGATTGCCGCCATATCCTTACCTCATCTACCGTGTCCAGATTATGGTCATGTAGTTCCCAGTTGCTCTCTTTTGTGGTCCACTGGTATCGGACAGAGGGGACTCCTGCTTCAGCTGGTATTACCACCTCACAACCGTATGCAAGGGAAAATGGGGTTTCCCCAATTGGGGTCTTTGAAGTGGTTTTGTACGACCACAACACTCCTGGTAGTTCATCTGCCCATGCTCCTTTAGCCTTTTTGAGTCGTTTTTTCAGTGAGTTCATTATCGTCTTGTTTGACGATTCTGCTTGCCCATTAGATTGAGGATATCGGGGAGTCGAAAAGTTTAGTTTGATTCCCCACTCCTTGCAGAAGTCTTGAAAATCAAAGCTAATAAATTGCGAACCATTATCTGTGACGATCTCCCTTGGAACTCCAAACCTGCAAATGATATGTTTCCAGACAAAACTTTTTACCTCGCGGTCTCTGACTTGGTGATAGGGTTCGGCTTCCACCCATTTGGTGAAGTAGTTTGTGACTGCGAGCATGTAGACCCTTTGGCATGGGGTCGTTGGTAGTTTGCCTACTATATCCATCCCCCATTTCATGAAAGGCAATGGGGATAGAATTGAACTTAGCTTCTCTGGAGGTAGGTGGGAAGTTTAGGCGAACCTCTGGCAGCTATGAAACGTCTAGCATAATCAATAGAGTCTGCTCTCATAGTCGGCCAGTAGTAACCTGCAGTCAGTGCTCTGTTGGCCAGGCTGCGACTGCCAGAGTGGTTACCGCATTCCCCCTCGTGTAATTCCTTGAGGACATACTTGGCTTCCTCTTGGGTGATGCATTTCAAGTAGGGCGCAGAGTATGATCTCTTAAGGAGCTGGCCGTCCATGATGCAAAACCTCGCAGCTTTGGCCTTGAGCCTTCTAGCTTCATTTCGATCATGTGGCAACTCGTCGTTAGTTAAGTACCTAATTATTGGTGTCATCCAGGTCTCTCATGCATTTGTAACTGCTACCTTAGAAGGCTTTGTTTTCCATACTGCTGGCCACTAGAGTAGCGTGAGAGGGAGTGTTTGTGCATTTTTTGTTAGAATTGATGACCCTAAATTGGCCAAGGCATCAACGTGCCCATTCTCGAGCCTGGGTACTTGTTCAAAATTAACCTTGGTGAACTGACCTTGTAGTTCTTTTACATGTGACACATAAGCTGCCATTTTTACATCTTTGGCCTGGTAGGTTCCTTGCAACTGGTTAACAACGAGTTGGGAATCCGATTTGATAGCAAGTTTCTAGGCTCCCATCTCCTTTCCAAGTTCATTCCTGCGACCAAGGCCTCGTATTCTGTTTCATTGTTGATGGCTTTGAACCCACACCATATGGCTTGCTGGATTAGGTCACCTTCTGGGGAAGTGAGGACTAGGCCGAGTGAAGGAGTTGAAGGAGATGTCCTTCGACCAAGGTGACAATGCGAACAATTTGTCGGATAGGACAATTGATGTGGAAGATCATCAAGTCCGATTGATTTAGGGATCGTAGAGTTGTAGCTAGAGACC
>BEHA01050358.1:2494569-2519024 GCA_002897215.1 Eschscholzia californica subsp. californica | reverse complement strand
CACAGAAAATAAAGGTTATTTCTGAAGAGATAAAAGACCTGCGCAGAAACGGAAACTGACTCTAGATTTTGGCTAGAACCCAAAATCATCGTGGAATCCATATCTCGTCAAGACATGAAGCTTGATAATATAAGTCAACAAAAGACCTAAATTGGTTTTCCAAAATAGAAAACTGAGAAGGATGGAAACATTCGTGTTTCCCGAAACGAGACAAGAAGAATAAAGATTCTTCCAATCAAGTTATGTCCACAAGCATGCTTCAGAAATCTATCGACGGATTAAAAGCACGCAAGAGTTAGAATCTTCGATTCAAAAGGCAATCAGAGAAATTTGATTCCTGGAGAATGAAGAAAATCTTGAATCACGAGTTTCAAGAAGGTAAGTGGGAGTAAACAAACCTTCCGGGTCCGTATGCAGAGTACATACAAAAGATTGAGTACGACATAAGGTGTTGTATAACAGTAACGAACTGACTCAATAAAGGACCACACACAAAAGGATAAAATGCCATTTTTGGGCATCTGAAGATCTATAAACATAGATCAAAAGGATGATAGGATTAGAGAGACTCAGTACGCTGAGATGCTTGAAATCCGAAACAGAAAATCTAAGACTCGGAAAGTCTAAAAGAATTTCGACCCCAAAACTCATGACAGAGGGCGTTGCAAAACTCGGAGTCTAAAAGACACCGATGAGCTAGCACGCATGAGAGAGACATTTATGTTCGAAAACATAAAGTCAATCATGTTGGACATGATTAGCATTTAAACATCCGAATTCGGATTGGAAAACCGAAACACTACTTAGTACATCCTAGAAGGCTGAAGGATGAAGTAGTACAAAGTTGAACATGTCATCGTAGCAAACTTCCAGACATGGAAGGAAAGTAGGCTAAAAGTGTTTTAAGCCGGGAACTGTTGCAAATACTACACAAAGAATTAAAGGCCTTAACTCTAGTAAAGATTACTAGATATTATCAAGGTTGAAGATAGTAATCTTCAAATTAATTGATAATAAGCAAAGTTTAAAACCGACTACCACGGTAGTCAAACTAAACTGTCACCTAAGACATAGTATGAGATTCATACACAGTCTAAGGCATGAGGTGTAATTTTAAACCTCGACAAGTAAAACTGAGTGGGTAAAAGGAGTTTTACGGAAGAGGCTCAGATTTACAACTCTCGTTATCAGAAATAATAAGAATTATTTCACCAGTCGTCTAAAATTGGTTTAGTGTTTAAACGACAGTCCATCGATAATAAAACGTTCCGAATAGGTTTGTCAGATACGTGATCTGATGAATGAAACCCTATTAAGTGAACTTGGAATATTTATTATCAAAAATCCCTGGTCCAGCACGGGAGTCGATGGGTTAGCGCAGTTTCATGGGCTATAGGAATAGTATATTCTATTCGACTACGTGGGTGTGTAAAAGGTTTATACACTGGATAACCCTCAAATGAGAAGTACATCACTCGTGATGAGCGTCAATACTTCTCATAAAGACAATTGGAGAGATTCCTCAAAACATGAGTGCTCCACTCATCTTATGTAAGGAATGCCCGACTTTGGTTCCGTTAAACGCCGCGCTGTAAAAGGAGGTTATAAAGGCGGATACTGGGAAGGACAGGATAGACATGAAGTTAAGTGGGAGCGCAAGAATGGATTGTGTCACCCTAATCACATTAGGTACAAAGTGTCTCAAGGCCACTTGATGAGTAGCAACTGAAAATGCGTGGCCGCGCTCAAACGGATTAAAAGTTAATCGTTTGTCTTTTACAGTTGTACTCGGATATCAAGAAAGTCTGAATGATGTGACGTATCAGATGGGATACTAAATTGACACGGGAATCGAGGCATTGCACTTGTTCTAAGTCCAAGTGGGAGTCTGAAGGAGTTGAAGGAGATGTCCTTCGACCAAGGTGACAATGCGAACAATTTGTCGGATAGGACAATTGATGTGGAAGATCATCAAGTCCGATTGATTTAGGGATCGTAGAGTTGTAGCTAGAGACCAACTACGATCGTCGAATTACGAAGTAATTCGCGGCTAACTTCGATCGGATCCTACAACGGGTTACACATAAGAGTGACAAATTGATCTAGGATATGACTAGTGGGAGTGAGATATAATCATGGGAGTGTCCCATAAACATATCTCATAGGCCTAAAAGGAATTAGGCAAAGATAGTACAAAAAGGCCAAAAACAGGGTTTTGGGCCTAGACCGGTTCGGGTACTTCTAGGACTCGGATTGGGCTGAATTTTGGAGGGTTAGTTGCTGATATAATAAAAATTATATCTGCCAATTTTCGTGGTGTTTGGACACCTCCTCCTTAGGGAATTGAGAAAATACCAATAGTTGCTATTTTCGACTATTTCCCTAAATCTTATTCTAAAGGGTGTTTTAGGAAACCTAAAAGGAGGTGGATTCTTATTAGGGTTCTATATAAACACTCTTAGGGCAGAGAATAAGGTGTGGAATTTCTCTCTAAGCTTTCTTACTCTACCACATCAAGTAGAGAGGAGAAAGTGAGCTAATTCCCATTACTATCAATCTAGTCAAAGAAGAAGGTGTTCTTCTTTTCCAACCACCATTGGTGTGCTAGCTATACAACAAGGTGGGAGATCAAATTGATTGCTCGTGTCCCAAGTAGAGGAGCTACACTTGAAGCTCTTGGTCTTCTTCAATCAATTCAACTAGTTCGAGGGAAAAGCGATTAAGGTAATCTACTATCTCCATTAGATTAATTACTAGTTTTGCATGTGATCCTGGGAATACTAGTGTAGACATTAGATGTCATATTTCCGCTATAAACACTAGTAGAAGGGTGTAAATCCCTACATAATAACGCCTCACGCAGACCCCCTAGTGATAACAGCGCTGGTTGCCAATCAAAGAATAGGGCGTATCCTGGGAAGGAACACATCACACCAAGACTTATGATGATTACTTGACAGGTTTCGACGGAGATCGACTACGAGCTGGGGGGAAGGTCACTTTACCCATACTCATCGGAGAGGGAACGACCAGCCGAGCACTAATGATGGAGTTCGTGATCATCGACGAACTACACGCATACAACATTATCCTGGGAAGGAACTTCTTGAAGGAATCACGAACTGTGATCTCTCTGAACCACCTAACCCTGAAATTCCCAATTCCGGGAACGAACCTGGTGGGAACAGTAAAAGGAGATCAAGTGGCGGCCAGTGAATGTTACGCCAATTCAGCTCGACACTGTCGACGGCCAGCAATGGTTCCCACCCTTCAAAGCACTGGAAAAATCACTAACTTAGACCACACCGTAAACATGGAGGAATAGCACTACCAAGGTCAGTATTGCTCACACAGAGTACCTATATATATATATATATATATATATATATATATATATATATATTATTTTAACCGCTAGGCAGGAAAAGTAGTGCTACTAGCTACATATTTTATCTATATATATATATATATATTGTTTTAGCCGCTAGGCAAGAAAAGTAGCGTTGCTCGCTACATATTTTAACTAATAAAATAAAACATTTTCAGCAACTAGCTACCTATTTTAACAAAATAAAATATTTTAGAAGGAGGAGTCCTAATTAAACTCATGTCGCTCTGAATCGAGCAGGTAGCCATGACAGCCAAAGCCACGACCAGGGGACCTAAAGGCAGCCTTGATAAGTGAGAGCAGCGACCAAGGGCCTCAATTTAAACAGCCCTGCTAAGCGAAAACCACGATCAGGGCCAAGATAGCCTCCGTAGCTACGGCGACAACCGAGGGCCCTATGGAGCAGTTCTAGTTAAACTGAACTTTGCTCGAGTAAAAACCGACCGCTCACCAAGGTCCTAAGGAGAAGTCCTTGTTACACTGATCGGCTCAAGCAGGCAAAGAAGGTAGCTTCGGTAGCTACGGCTGCGACCCGAGGCCTCACAAGGAGGAGTCCTAGTTAAACTCAACCCTTTACTCGAGTGAAACGTGGTCCATGTGGATCCCCAAGAGAAGTCCTAGTTAAACTACTGCCCCGATGAAGGTGACCGGGGGTATAAGGAGAAGTCCTTGCGAAACTATTCATGCTTAAATGAGGAAGATAGCCCTGGTAGCTAAGGCCACGACCAGGGGCACGAGAGGAGTCCCGGCGAAAACTAGTCGTGCTCGCACCGACATAACCAACTCTGGTAGCCCAAGCTACGACGAGAGATCTAAGGAGAAGTCCTAGCTAAACTAGTCAAGCTCAAGCTGGCGAAACCAGCTCTGGTAGAGAAAGCCACGACCAGAGGTCTAAGGAGAAGTCCTAGTTAAACTAGTCGGCTCAAGCTACGACCAGAGATCTCTGGTAACCAACTTGTGAAGCGGAATATGTAGCCGCTAGCTCTAAGGTTTGTCATGCCATTTGGTTAAGAAATATGTTGAAGCATCTTCAATGCCCTCAAGTTGGCCCAACCGAAGTGTATCTTGATAACGAATCAGCTATTACTTTAGCCAACAATCCCGTTTGTCATAAAAGAAGCAAGCACATTGATACACGCTATCATTTTATTCATGAACATGTTAAGAAGGTGATATTGAAGTGATGTATTATAAGTCCCAAGATCAAATAGCAGATATATTTACGAAACCCTTGAAGCATGATGTATTTGAAAGATTGAAGTGGATGCTAGGTATGAGAAGATATGGAAATTTGGTTTAACGGGGATGCTGAAAGTGCCTTTAAACCAAATTTGGGTGGGCCCAATATGGTGTGGGTTTGAGTATAATGTTGACATTAAGTAGAAGGGAAAAAAAAAGGAGAAAGAGTCACCTGGAATTAATTAAAAAGAGAGTAAAGATATTTTGTTTTGACTTGTTCAAGAGTAACCTAGTGAGAGAAAGAGAAGAAAAAATGTTCTTCAGTGAAGATTGGTGATGGAGCAAATAGAAGAAATGTATGGGTATGAATTTAATATTATTATCTAGTTATGAATGTGTTTTTCTATTTTATTTTTAATGAGATTACAACAAGTCAACAACTAGTGTTCCTGTTGAATGAAGATTTGGGTTTGAAAGCTAATTAGTTTGAGTATATTGTTTATGTTTGTTAAGTTTGTGGCCATCCAACTCAAACCAATTGGCAAAGAGTGGAGAGGACCTATACTTTATATTCTTGGTTGCTAGTTATCCATTCTCCCATGTGGGACTATTCTCACACGCCCCCTCACGTGTGGCGTTCTTTGAGCCTAACACGTGTGTTTTTTTTCTTTACAGGTGACGTGGAGCACGTGTGGCTTTTAAGCCTATCACGTGCGGGCCTAGCTCTGATACCATGTTAAGTTTGTGGCCATCCAAATCAAAACTAATTGGCGATGAGTGGAGAAGACCTATACTTTATATTCTTGGTTGCTAGTTACCCATTCTCCCATGTGGGACTATTCTCACAATGTTAGTGTGTTATTTTCTCTTGATCTCCAACACCATTCATAAGATCAATTAACTAAATCAATAGATTGCTCAACCCATTCATAAGATCGATTAACTAATTCTATATCCCATTTTTTTTCAATCTAAATCCCTTTTAGAAATTTGAATAATAAAGAAAGCTGAATGAAGGGAGAAACTAAGATTTGAGAGTGTTTCTTGAGTTTTGCCATTGTTGTTGGGTGAATTTTATAGAGACAAAGAGATAATAACTCTAGTGAGAGAAAGAGAAAGAACATTCCTAGAAAGAGAAAGAGTGCATGGCTGAAACTAGAAGAGAAAGAACATCGTCATGGTACGTGTGTGCGTATCGCACACACTCAATTAAACTCCGAGTTTGACGATTTCCATCCACGTGGGATTATAAATCATAAAGTTTCAAAAAACGGAGATGTAGTCCTACTATTGATATACTACTGGGGGTGTATGTCAGAATCTCCCAATTAAAATCAACCTTTACAACTAGGCTGACATTTGCAAAAAAGAAATGACTTTTACAACAAACCAAATAACTAAAACTATATATATATATATATATATATATATATATATATATATATATATATATATATATATATATATAGAACGACCCACTATGGAAGGGCCCAGTGTAGGCACAAATTGTTGGAACTATAAATAATTTGTATTTTTTTTGTTGAAATATGAACAATTTGTGTTTGACTTTAACAAACATAGACATAGACTGTTAATACTAAGACGTTATCCATTATATATTCATGTGTTTTGTTCAAAACAAAATAATAGAATTGCATCTATCACTAAAATAAAGTTGGGGTTGGGATGAAGTTTTTATGTTAACTCGACAAAACAAAACAAAAAAAGTTATGTTAAATTTGAAAAAAATGGTGTTTGGACCAAAGGAAGTTGATTTAATGGCATAAAAGTACTATACAATATCAATATTGGCATTTGGCCCAACATGACATTGTAATGGCAGTTTAGATGAAAATAATATGTCTAAATGACAGAAAAAGCCAAAACAAGACAAATTTTCTATATTGACAAATACCTTCAAGGTATTTAAAATGGTGAGTGTTTTTGGGCAGCCCATCACTTCTTTCTCCTCTTTCTCCATTTCCTTCTCTAAAATTTTTCAGTTGAATGAGACAGTAATCGGTGAGTGAGGGTATTCAAAATGGAAGATTCGATTTGTTTCGTTTAAAGAAGTTTGAGGTGTTTTGACGATGTTTATTTCCAAATCTACTTCAATTGACTTTTCTTTTTTGTGTTTTTGGTTCGATTTGAATATTTTAGAGCAATTTCTGTCAGATTTGGTTCAATCTGTGTTTGTTTCATCAGAAGATGTTTGAGACGTTACTCGTTTTATAAAGACGATGTTCGAGATTCCTCTATGGATTTGAAGTTCGTCTCGGATATGTTCTTTGCATTTATCAGTTTTAAGCTTTGGTTTGATATGGTTTGATATAATTTGAAAAACAGACTTGACTTGTTGCGTTGTTTCGGTTTTCTTACTCTCTCTAAATTTTTAGTTTAACGGACATGTTGTTCTTCATCAATGTGGTGTTCTTGATCAATTTGTTGAGTTGGTTTCGCTTTCTCTGAAAGAAACAATCTGATCTATTTTATTGTCATTTATACAGGTACTTTTACTGAGTTATGATGAAGCTTTACGATCTATTATGAGTTTAATGAAGATTTTGTATTTTTGATCTGCTTTGACCTATGTTTGATTATGATAATTTTATCAGTTTCATATATACTTGATGGTTTCAATATATGTTTGTGGTGTTTTTAGATTAGATATGTTTCCCAATCATGTATTTGTTCGATACAAACTGTTGTTTGTTCGATGCAAACTGATGTTTTCTCGATACAAACTACTATTTGCTACTCAAATTGTTGTATGTTCGATACAAACCGTCAGACCAATGAGACAAACAGGTTGTCTGGAAAAGAATGAAAAGGGTAAACAGATAAGAATAATGAATTAACAACTATTTGTTCAAGGCAAACTCTATTGGTGGACAACAAGTGTTCTTATCGCTCACACATGTAGAAAACAGAAAGTTGTTGTGATAAAATAAACAACGCTTCGAACCTAATAACTTTTTGGTAATTGAACGACCAAAGACAAAAAAAATAGAAAGAAAAAAACTTGAAAACGTAAAAATATTTACAAAGGAAGAAATAGTAGTCAACAATAAATAGCGATCCAGAGAAAAAAGAACATAGCATTGAAAAAACAGACAGAAACGAAATGGAGAAAGAAAAATACAAGCAAAAAACAACGCAGAAACAAAAAACAACAAAAACAATACTGAAAATGAAAGAGAAAAAGTGTTTCAGAAAAAAAAAACAGTGATATTAATGGAAGAAAAAAATGTTTTGAGAAAAAACAGTGAAAAAAACCCCTTCAAAAGTAAAAACAGTGAAGGATTTGGAGAGGAATAAGGACTAAGGTATAAATGCCATTTTTATTTGTTATTTCCTTTTGATAATTTTACCTATTGTGATTTTTCCGCCCTATGAAATTATATTGGATTTTTTTGTTATTTCCAAACTTTTTTGGACCAACTAGCGGTCAGCCCTTAATTTTGCCTATAAACTTTGAACTAGGTTTTGAACTTAATTTGAATAGAAAGTACACTAGGTTTTCTATTCATCAACTTGATATATCAAATTAACAATCAACTTGGTCTTCCTCAAATTATTGAGGGAGACATTTAGGACTTGTCAAACTAAGATCCAATTCTTTTAACAAAAAAAAAAATTAAGATCCAATTGTCACATGTTAGACTTGTTAGTATCGTCCTTTGGAGGATCTCTTTAGGTCAAATTTCAATTAGCTATTAATAATTTAGAGCAATTCCAATTGGTAGAACTTAACTAGACTAACCAGTAATTGTTATTATAATTAAAAAAAATATATTGTTAGGACGATCCGAAAAATGAATTTTACCATGATTTTACATGTAGTAAGTCCAAAAAATTAAGTAAGACCCACCTTACTCGGGAGGATTACTTTAGCTCCCTCATTTTGACATGATATAGGGATGAGAAACTCATGCCGAAGTGTGACATTGTTCATCCTGATTTGTCTAATCGCGGAGGTGTCTGTTTTGTCCGGATTAAGTATTAGCCAAGCTAGACTGTGGTCTGCATGGTCCGAACTTGGATATTGAAGTCCAAATTGAGACCTAGGTACTTGACTTGATAAGTTCGTCTATTTTACGGGAAACACCAACTTTTTAGAGTACAATTTTTCCTTGGTGATTGCACTAATATGAATGTGTATCCTCCAAAACCATAAATAATATTTGCCTTAACGGGTGAAAAGCTTTCTTAAATGCTATTAGCATCTCCAATCCCAGCCTGTCTTAGGCCGAAAAAACCACTTTTTCACCTAAAATTATTGGCCTCAGCTCAGCCTCTAAAATTCAGCTCCAGCACCAGCCTCTCTTGAGCCGAAAATTTGAATTTGAAATTTCTCAATTTACTAATAAAATTCAATTAAAAAAACATCGATTACAACTAATAATTGATTAAAAATTTTAAACTACTTAAATACTACTAAACAACACTAGAAAAATTAATTAAAAATAACTAGAAGGGATTTCTTGGGTCTCGTGGTGCACCGTTGAACCAAGCGTCTCGCGCCGCTAAAAGCATTCGTTGAGCATGTTCGTCGAGAGACCTAATATCAATCTTCATTAAGTCCATCACATATTGTCGGTTCGCCAACTCCGTTTGTACCCGTAGAAAATCTTGTTGCACCTTTAGGGTCTCTTGTTGAACCCGTACAGCTTCACTCAAACTTGTTGATCTTTGTTGGGATTCTTCATCTCTTTTTTCCCAATATCCCTCATTGGGAGTTTTTGAAGCGGTAGAATGTGTGGATGGTTCGCCAACTCTTGCATTTGCTTTGACTTGTTTACAGCCAATTGGTCTTTCTTCCGATGGATTGGTATTAGAATCTCTTTTGCCGGATGTTGACTCTCCTGGCATGTCTGCCATCCACTTGTTGTGTGTCATCAAAATTTTGTAAACATGTAGGAACCTAAACCCTTTACCTTGATGATTTTTTTTATACAATTCGATAGCTCTTTGTAACTGAAATAAACAAAATATATATAAGTATATATTATGAATGAAATGAAAAGATAGAAAAAAGAAATTAAAAAGTTAGAAACAATTACCCGGTCATAATCGTTTTCTCCCGCTTTTTGGAACTTTATTTATTATCCTTAAAGTCGATATAAAACTTTGACATTCCAAACTTATCTCACTGAAACGAGATTTACAACTTCTAAGTGTGCGTTGAAACTTTACACTCGCATTATATTCATCTGATATTTTTTGCCAAAATACTTTATATTTTTGACT
This sequence comes from Eschscholzia californica subsp. californica, assembly GCA_002897215.1. Taxonomy (NCBI): domain Eukaryota; kingdom Viridiplantae; phylum Streptophyta; class Magnoliopsida; order Ranunculales; family Papaveraceae; genus Eschscholzia; species Eschscholzia californica. The sequence goes on along the minus strand of BEHA01050358.1, from coordinate 2,509,207 downwards.
ATTTCCGACAACCGCATCAAATTTGATTCTCAAATAACAATTAGCAAGTAAAATATCTTCATCCGGCTTATACGGTTCCCTTTTAGTTATCTTTGTCGAAGTCGTCCCTTCTTGCACGCAAGAATCCTCACATACTTCATAATCATCAACTCCTAATTGAGCCGACGGGTAAGTAGAATTAGGGGACAACATGTCCATATAACTTCGGTTATCGAATTCGTTAATGTCTAATGGATCCATGGATGAACAAATGAAAAGATCAAAAAAAAATTGAAAGAAAGAGAGATAGAAATGGAGAGGGAGTTGCAAGAATGAGAGAAAGAAAGTGATGAAGAGGGAGGGAGATGAAAATGGGTCCAACCCCTATTTATAGGGGTTGGACCCATTTCTAGCTGTTGGAGCAAATCCAACGGCTAGGGGGCATCCCCAAGTGACTGTTAGGGCCCCAACGGTCACTTGGGGCCTCCCTTCAGTCGCCCCTAACATTAGGGGCGACTGAAGGAGGAGCCCCAGCTTCCGCTCCAAGCTGCTGGGCTTGGAGCGGGTGGCTGAGGCCATAATTTTAAAATTATGGCCTCAGTCGGGCTGGGGCTGGACATGCTCTTACTCCCTTGTAGCTTGGAAAGTGACTAATCAAATGTGCTCCTTTGGGTTGCTGGTTGGTCCAGTACTCCAGTGGGTATCAAAATTTTATGGGTTGACTTTTCATTATAAGAAATGTTATTTGATAGGAAAATTGGCGCCCATCACAAGCCGAAAGCTGATGTGGCATTCTCCCATTGGTCCAAACATGTGGAGAAAAAAATGTTTGAACCTTTGAGAGCCAACTACATGAGTTTTTGTGGTACGCGGTCGACCCCGTTTTTCGGGACAAATTTCTTTCATATTTTCCTGCTCTTATATTTGGTTGAAGAAGCTATTTGGAATAAATAATGTGAATATCTTAGTACTAGAGGAATAATCAGATAAGTCCCTTAGGATATCCAAGGAGGTTTTTCTATTTAAATGCGGCATCCTGGTTTCATTCTCTCTTCTTCAGTGTTGTGCAAGAGACATCCAAACTAAAATTCTCTCTCTCTCTCTCTCTCTCTCTCTCTCTCTCTCTAATCTCTATGAAGTTGTCAACTCTTTCTTAATATAAATATAAGACATCTACAATACTTCCAAAGTATCTTCCTTGATTATTAAGTTTAGTGGATACCCTCATTCTCTTTCTTACTCAACCACAAGAATCTTTTCTATCATTTCAAATTTCTCTCTCTCTGGATCTCAAAAACATGACTGGTGGTCAGGAACAAGGGGAACCGGGGAGCTCCATGCATGGAGTAACTGGTAAAGAACAGTCATTTGCTTTATCTGTCCAATCTCCCATAGTTCACATAGATAGAACAGCCCATTTTGCCTTACCAGTGGACTCTGAACATAAAGCAACAGTTTTTAAGCTATTTTCGTTGGCAAATCCACACATGAGAACTTTTCATCTCTCATGGATCTCCTTCTTTACTTGCTTTGTTTCCACATTTGCTGCTGCTCCTCTTGTACCCATCATCAGAGATAACCTAAATCTCAAGAAAGGAGATGTGGGTAATGCTGGAATTGCTTCTGTCTCTGGAAGTATCTTTTCTAGGTTAGCCATGGGTGCTGTTTGTGACTTGTTAGGTCCTCGATACGGATGCGCTTTCCTCATGATGCTTTCCGCCCCGACTGTATTTTGCATGTCGCTTGTCTCGTCTCCTGGTGGATACGTAGCGGTCCGTTTCATGATCGGGTTTTCTCTTGCTACTTTTGTTTCTTGCCAGTACTGGATGAGTACTATGTTCAATAGCAAGATCATTGGGTTGGTTAATGGAACAGCAGCTGGTTGGGGAAACATGGGTGGTGGTGCCACTCAACTCATGATGCCTTTGCTCTTCGAGTTGATCCGTAAAGCCGGAGCTACCCCATTCACAGCATGGCGTATTGCCTTCTTTATTCCTGGGTGTATGCATATCATTACAGGGATAATGGTCTTAACCCTCGGACAAGATCTACCTGATGGAAACTTTGGTGACCTAAAAAGGGCTAATAATGTTGCCAAAGATAAATTCTCCAAGGTCAGTATTTCCGATTACATACATCAATTCCATAGCTCACCTAGTAGTCTTTACTTCAAATATTCTTAGATAACTTATCTCAAATCATCTTATAATTTTGTTGTCTGTTTAGGTGCTATGGTATGCTGTCACAAACTATAGGACATGGATCTTCGTCCTTCTCTACGGTTACTCTATGGGTGTCGAATTGACGACTGATAATGTCATTGCCGAGTATTTCTTCGACAGGTTTGTTTTCTTCAGTTGTCCAAAAAGTAAATCAAAGATATTGAACTAGACATATCTATATGTACTAATTCTTGTATATCTTTTTGACAGATTTGATCTGAAGCTCCACACAGCGGGTATCATAGCTGCAGTCTTTGGTATGGCAAACATAGTAGCTCGTCCTTTTGGTGGATACATGTCGGACTTGGGTGCACGAAGATTTGGTATGAGGGCTCGACTATGGAATCTGTGGATCCTACAAACGTTGGGAGGACTCTTCTGTGTATGGCTTGGTCGTTCAGACTCTCTTGCAATCTCTATCACAGCTATGATCCTTTTCTCCCTATGTGCTCAAGCCGCTTGTGGTGCAACCTTTGGTGTTGTACCCTTCATTTCTCGTCGATCTTTGGGTGTAATATCTGGTCTAACTGGTGCAGGTGGTAACTTTGGTTCTGGGCTAACACAATTTTTGTTTTTTACAAGCTCAAAGTACTCAACTGCAACAGGAATCACATATATGGGTATCATGATCGTTGCTTGTACTATTCCTGTTATGTTTGTTCATTTCCCTCAATGGGGAAGCATGTTTCTTCCTCCATCTAAAGATGGTAATGAGGAAAAATACTACCAAGCCGAATACACTGTTTCGGAGAGAGCCAAGGGACTGGATGCTAATAATATCAAGTTCGCCAAGAATGCCAGGTCGGAACGTGGCAAGCAAATTGCGTCGGCAGAGACACCCCTAGAATCTACCCCATCACATGTTTAAGAAGGAGACAAGCTAGGCTAACTAGTACAAGTCATATTTTCAATGACTACAAATCAATAAACAGATCTGCTAACAACTTTGAGCATAAAGAAGAGCTATGAAAAGAGTTGTTTTTTTTTTCTAAAATACAGTTTGGGTTTGTAATTTTCTTTTGACAGCTTTGGAGAAATCTAAAGCTTACAGTTTTTCTTTTCAATTTCCTTGTACTATATGTGATGTTTTGATGTGTTACGTATATATACAAAATCCATATTCTGTGCTAGAAAAGGCAAGTCAGAGATGTAAACAAAATAGAGTTCTTTGAGCATCTCCAATGCAAAACTCCAAAAAATCTCTATTCGTCCTATTTATCAAGTTTCAATTGAGATCCACACTCTTAGGTGGCGAAAATAGAGATCCTCAGTTCTTGCATGTCTTCAATGCGAAACTCTAAATTTTTTTCTTTTACTTATGTAGCATGGTTATTTTTGTAAAAAAAATAATTAGTTATTTTGGAAATATACGAAAACTTGATTTCTATTGGTTGAAAATTAAATATTGATGAGTTGGACAACTAGAGATCAGGTGCGGCCCGTGACCAAAGCCACCAAAGCGGTCGCTTTTGGCCCCAAATAATCAAGGGCCTCATGTTTCATATTTCGTATGTAACTTTCGAATATCTAATTACATTTTAAATCAATTTCAAATACAATTTAAGTCGTAACTTGGTGGTAAAGGGTTTAGATCTTTAAATGAAAGGTCAAGGGTTCGATTCCTACCATTTATTGTTTAAATTTTACTTAATTTTTTCTAACATCCATTGTGGGTCCCCAATTTTTGGTTTCGCTTGGGGCCCCCCGATATACTAGGGCCGGCCCTGATATCTCAAGAGGACACTCTATTTCTAGAGTGTCTTGAGATATCTCTATTCCAACCTCGACTCATTATCTATGAGAACTTAGTTGAGTTTTGCATTGGAGATGATGTTTTAAGAAAAACTCAAAAAATCGTATGTGGCACTCTGAATTTCTAAGATTGAGTTTTGCATTGGAGATGCTCTTATTTCCTTGTCAACTCTTTATCTCTCTTGATAAACTTTTTTACTCTCTTGATGGACGATTGATTCCTACTTAGACATAGACTAGTTCTACTTTTGTAGTCTATTTTGTCCATTTCAAAGTAAGGTACATTGTAACCCCATGGGAAATGAATTCTAGGTCAAAGGTCTAAATATTGAAATCACCTTTGAATTAGGGTTTAAAACAACATAAGAATGCAGAAAACAAATGATTCCCTAGAATCAGAAGGATTTGAAGTCTAACAATTGTGTATCACCTCAAATCCAAATTTCTTTGTTTGGGATGGGATAGTTTACATCAGAAGACATTTGATTAGCCATTTACTAGTTTGTTATGATGGTCTTCAAACTCTGTTATTATAGCCTTCAAAGTCATATAATGTAGTGTTGACTACACAAGTCCTGCAATGAAGGGCAAGAAATGAAACCCTAGAAAATAATATAGGTCAGTAACGAAGTGGTAAACACAAGGAACCTCACTGCTATAAGCCCAAGCCTGGTGTAGCTAAGTTAGGCTATGTAGTTATGGAGGTGCCTTCAATATTTCCTAGAGATTGAGAAAGGAACACTATCTGAAATCAGACGTTTCTAACCCACATACACTACTAATATGGAGGTTGGCTGCGGCGTAAGCCATTAGTGGCGAAAGGGAAAGATGAAAGCAAGTTTTCCATCACGGCCGAGGGAAACCCTCCCTATGGTTGGATCTAACCAAAGCTCCTTCGCGAAGAAGAAATATAAGAGGAAACCCATCTCTTGGTAAGGATGGAATCTGAGTTTAAACTTCTCAGATGCTAAACCTCAACCAACCAAGCTAAACTCAATTGGTTATTACTAGAGTTTCGGTCAACATTAATTACTCCCCTTGGACAAGTGGCTTTTTTTTAAGGTACATGATAAGCATTAATATCCTCATTTCTTTTAATGCAAAAAAAGGTATCCTCATTTCTTTACTAATAAATTTTCAATTACTTATTTGATTGTCCCGAATTTGAGATTTCTAAGCTAAATAGAAAAGAATGAAAGACTTATTAAGAGAACATGGTAGAAGTGTGGGGCTAACACCACATTAGTCATGTAAGGGACAAACAGGGTGTGAGTTTAGAAGTGCGAAAAAAAAATTTATCTCTCGATGACTCGATCTAGCTTTTGGAGTAAAAAAGATCCAAAACTAGGGTCGGCAGTGGGCCTAGGCGACTCAGATAACTGCCTAGGACCCCCAAATTTAGGACGACTCTAGTTTATATAACATTTATACATGATTATCATTATTATATCTATTTGTTTATGCAAACATACATCAAGTTTGTTTAGGCAAAAGAATTGGTAGAGTAGTTGATTTAAGAACGAAAGCGGTAAGGTTCAATTTTCATGAGTTACATCATTTTTTTTAATAATTTTTTCTTTTAAAAGGGCCACTAAAATAACAAATGTAGACGTCAAATAACAAAGTCCAATTAGCGTTAGAGTGTTAAACGTGTTAAACACTCCATAATTAATAAAAAGTTTAAAAAACAAAAAGAAAATCATTTTCATAACATTTAAACTTAGAGAGGAAAATTCTAAGGCCCAAAATTCGGGACAAAATACCAAATGAAGCCCAACCCGCAATAATAATGCAAATTAAACTCCAAAGTTGAAATTACACTCTTAAACTCCTAAGAGAATTAACATCCCTCCACCATTTCCCGCTTTCTTTCCCTCTTACTTAATTCGCGAAAGACGAGATGGAGTCCCACCCATCAAATCACTCTTACACTTGACATTTATTACAGCTGCCATTTATTATCTTTCATTTGACTGAAAAACGAAAAAGGTTGGAAACACTCCAAAGGAACTTATGTTTCGAGTCTGAGCTCCCTCTCAGTGTACCGTTTCAAAAAAAAAAAAAACTTATGTTTGCACTTATACCTATGCTGGTGGCAAAAGTAGTAGTTCGATAAACATTTTGTAAAATGTTTTAGTATAAAAGTTAGGTGTCTTGATTTTGTAAATAAGTTTAGTTTTAAGAAAAATTTCATAACACTTTTAAACATAAACATAATTGTTGGTAACAGATTATAAAATATTTTTTTTTAGATTTTTTATATCTAAATAGAGTTTGAAAAAACAATTAAGTTTGCACTTATACCTGTGTTCGTTGCAAATTAAAGAGTCAGCTAAGCATTTTACAAAATGTTATGAACATTCTGATCTGAGACGTGCACAAAGTAGGGAAATTTGTTGTTTGGACTCCCTTTTTCCAGTGTTGCACTTTGGACTCCTTTTTGACGGAATCATCCGGGAATATTCCATCTCTAGCATTATACTTTACTAAAGTCCCAGTTTACCCTCATATATTCAATATTGCATTTTTGACCTCCTAGTTTATTTAACTCATCTTCTTCAATTTCACTTCTAACAAAAAAGGAGATCTTCTCATGTATCCATTTCAAAACACAAGCTCATCTTATATTTTCCTCTTCATGAAGGATTATTGGTCAATTTCTTATATATTGTTATAAGAACTTCAATTTTTATCTTCTAATTAATTAAATTCTAGTACAAACTAGTTTCCTAGTTCAGTTTGAGATTATCAAACTTTTCCCAAAAGAACCTTGAAATCAATAGTCTAAACATCCTTCCACAACTAAAAAAAATCAACACCCGTTTCCTAGTTTACTTCATCTTTGGGGTTATTCAACTTTTGATTTTATCTTCAAAACTTTGAAACCCACCATCAATCATCTACAGAATACCATTAGTAAAAACTACTATTACAGACAATACCATTGTTTGGAGTAATGGAAATGCGAAGTTAGTACTAAAAAGGGGTATGAAATTAATTGAGTAAACTGTTGTTGCATCAATTTTAGACCCCACCAAATTAATTTCTTAAACAGAAGAGTTCACTGCCTTTTCTGGGAAAGAAATCACAAACTACTCATCCATGGAAATAAAAAAGAAATGTGTGTGGGTACTGGATAAATTGGTTTGTTGTCTTTCTTTAGTAAGAAGAGTTAACTGTCCTATCTCTCTCTCTAGATCTCTGGTAACAACAACAATGGGTATCTAGTCATTTTAGGGATTTATTGGTTTAAACCCAAATTTATTATCCTAACATTGATGCACAAGCAAGTAGACTCATAGTGGAAAATCGAACATAAGTTTATTATCCCATTTGGGGGATTAAATTATTAGGGTTTATGAGGGAGAAGATGAGTTAAAGATAGAAGAAGAAGATAACTGAAATAAATTCGGGGGTCAAAAGTGCAATATTGGCTATATAAGGGTAAAGTGGGAATAGGTTAAAGTATTATTCTAGAAACGAAATATTTCCGAGTGATTCCGTCAAAAGAGAGTCCAAAGTGCAACACTAGAAAAAGGGAGTCCAAACAACAAGTCAATTATACGAAAGGGGGTCCAAACAGCAAATCTTCCCACAAAGTAGTAGTTAAATGAAAATTTTGTAAAATATTTTAGTATAGATATTAGGTGTCTTGATTTTGTAAATAACTTCAGTTCTCAGAAAATTTTCACAAAACACTTTTAAATATAGAGTTGTTTGTTGGGAAATGTTTATTTTTTATCTTGTACAGAACATTTTTAGATTTCAATAGAGTTTGAAGTGATATTATGTCTGCACTTATACCTATGTTGGTGGCAAAAGTAGTCGTTAAATGAGCACTTCGTAAAATGTTTGGTGTCTTTATTTTGTAAATAACTTCAGATCTGAGAAAAAAAATGTTAAGTTTGCACTTATACCCGTGTTAGTTGCAAATTAAATAGTTAGCTAAGTATTTTACAAAATGCTATGAACATTCTCATGTGCGACGTGGACAATGTTGAGAATGTTTACACAGCACATGATAATGTTTGAAACAACTTTTGAAATGTACTAACATAACTGTCTTAGACTCTAGGTTTCAAAACAACATTTGAACAATCATGTTTCGGTTCAAACTCTTTATCTTGAAATGTAAGAGTTTCATGAACATTAGGTCGAATGTTTGTGCTAAATTATATTTGTTAAGAACACTGTTGATATTTTATCTTGTTCATTTTTAAATCTGAATAGACTTTCAAATGAATTTTTGTCTGCACTTATACCTCTGTTAGTGGCAAAAGTAGTAATTAGATAAACATTTTTTAAAATATTTTAGTGAAAAATTTAGGTATCTTGATTTTGAAAATAACTTTAGTTCTGATAAAATTTTCACAACACTTTTAACATAAAGTTATTTATTGGAAACATTTTACCAAATATTTGTTTTTTATCTTGTACATTTTTAGATTTGAATAGAGCTTTAAATAAAGTTACGTCTGCACTTATACTCATGTTGGTGGCAAAAGTAATAGTTAGATAAGCATTTTGTAAAATATTTTGGTATATAAGTTAGGTGTCTGTATAGCGAAGAACATTTAACGATTTAGATTTATGGCTACAACACTACAAAAAATGTTCACGAAAACATGATTGTGTTTGTATAACGAAGAAAAATAAAGCGACACATTAAATGAAAAAGTAATACCAACGATGTTGGAATTATTCAAAATGTTGTTTATATTACAAAATAATGTTTAATCATTTGTAACAGTGTCCTCAACACAACCATAATTGATAGGCGAAATCTTCAAAACTTTTACGGAATCGAAAATGTTACAGAATTATAAGATTGTATATCGGCCAAGAGCTTTTCGAAAAGCTTTGACACCGTCGGTAAATCTTTGACCAATATCAGTAAATATTTTGCCTCAACATTCAGAAACAAGTTTTTTGCCCTTCTTTTGAGAAGTACCAATTGCTCGATCCTTTTTCATAGATATAGAATCTGCGACTGGAATCAACAGAGGATAAATATATGCCTACGAGAAAGACAAAATGCACAAGATATTTGTGTGAATGCACTCGACAACTTGTTAAATGTTTACAAATTTGGAAAAATGTAAAAGACATAACATTTGAAATTAAGCATTATGTTAATAACACAAGATACAATGTTCTAATTGATGTGTTTGTGTCGGTATAACAACGAAAATATTTAAGGATTAAGATTTATGTTTAAAACGCGACAAAAAATGTTCACTAAAATGATTTTGCCTGTATAATGAAGAAAAATGCACAAGAATCAACACAAAATTATATGCGTACGGGAAAAACATAATGCACAAGACATTTATGAGAATGCACATGACAAATTTGTAAATGTTCACAGATGTCGAAAAATGTAAAAGACAAACTATTTTAAATTAAGCATTATGTTAACAACACTAGAGAAAATGTCGAAAAATATTTACAAGTGCTCAAAACATACGTAAAAGTGTTTAAAACACCAATCTATTTATGTAAAAACAAAATCTAATTTATGATAGTAACATCAGTAAAAAAAACTACAGCATTTTTGAGTTTGCTCGCTATATTAACATCGTTTAACAACATATTCTAAAATACTTAATGCACCAGTCAATTTGTCTGTTAAAAACCAACATATGCAATAAACGTAATTTTAGAGAGAGAAACCGAAAAATAGATCTGACATTGTACTATTTGGTTTCTTAGATAAAAGATTGTATGTAAAGTTTTTTCACAGTATTGTTATATTGTGCGGAAGTAAAACCAAGAAACTTCATAAGAAGATTGAACCTATAAGATAAAAATAACACCAATAACAACCTCACCAATGGAGCTTCAAATAATTAGGTCTCCAAAACTATATAGTTAACTCTCTAAAAAAACTATGAAAACACCCTAAAACCAGATTTGAAGCTTCTTTCAACCTCCATTAAAGAAGATGATGATTGAAGATAAAAGATAGAAGATACATTGAAAAAAGTAGAAGAGAGATGAAGACGTACCTTCAAGGGAAAGCAGATCCGATAAGATTTTCTGGCGGGATACAATTTGTTCATGAAGTTTGGAGAGAGAAAAATAGTTTTTGGTTGAGGAGGAAATTTGTTTTAGAGAGAGAGAGAAAATGAGATGAAGCCAAAGTCCCAAAATATTAGTCTGGTATTTTAGAGAGAGAAAGTGAAGGATAAATGAGTTTTAGAAAGAGAGTGAATATGAGAGGGAAAAATAAATGGTTATATATATAAAAGGGGAAAGGTGGAAATATGAAAATAAGATATGTCCTAGAGATGGAAAAAGGTGCTTCGAGATTCGTATTTGAGCTTGATCTATAGACATTTTGAGATTTTGGGTTTTTTTAGTTAAAATTCCGGGTTAGGCTAAAAGTGGGATTTGGGCCCTTTTTTTGGGTGTTTCATCAAAATTTTCTTAAAACTTAACTAACCACTAGGGAAATCATAAATAACACCTAAATAAAATAAGAACAAAAACTAAACTAAACTAAATACATATCCTTATAATTTCTTTTCTTCTCTTTTCTAACTTCTCTTCAAACTTCGATCTCACATTTCCATTTCATTGTTACACAATTACATAGAGGTAAGATTCTTCCTCCTTTAACTTTTCTTTGTTTTTTTATATGTTGTTTATGTTTAGATTCCTATTGCTACTTCTAGTATGTTAAAATATTTATGTTGATTAGTATACACTTGTGTTATTATCGCATTAGATTGTTATGGCTCTAACTTACGCGACTCTGAGGAAAAAAAGACCGAGATTTAGTTAAATCACAATTGGGAGCTATGGATCAATTCGTTAAGAAAAAAACAAGTGAGACTAACAACCCAAATAAAGTGTTGGTTGATGAATCATTTTTTTTCAACTTAAAGTGTAGGGAGGCCTCTGTATGTTGCCTAGGACTTTCCAAAAATCAGAGTCACTACTATCCAAAACCACCCAACAAGAAAAACACAACAACGTATGATGGGTTGCTAGTCTTATTAAAGGTCAAACAGACATTGGTAGGGTTATTAACAGTTTTTCATGAATTACATGATCCAAGAACCAGACTGGTCAAGATTTGGTCAACTGACCAGTAGACAATATTTCTAAATATAGTCTTAATTTACGTGATCCAATGAAAATGAAAAGACAAAACTCTGAATACTCAAGTCATGTTTGCAGTTTTCATATATGGTAAGAGCCACCTTAATAACTACAAACTATTATATCTTGACTCTTTTTGACTCTTCCTGTTTTTTAAAAGGTTGACCTTTGACCATTCATCTCGAATGAATCATGGTCGGCCCTATCCTTTGATTCAGGCTTTCTATTTTTCTGTATACATTCAACCAACCAAATGGTTAAAAAGAATAAAATTTATGCCCACTTGCAAAGTTGCAATGGTAAAGGAAGCTTCCTCTTGGTTGGTTAAAGGAAATGTGCAACTACATCATAGCACAACATATTGGGTCTACGTAAGGTGGAAATTTGGCTGGTTCGAGGCTTCGTGCGATCAGACTCTACGGGTTTTGGCTAACAATCGATGCTTGAGACTGAACAGGGTGCTACTCACACAGTCTGACAGTTTATTTAATTGGTTGAATTCAGGTGAAAAGTCCCAGAGACCACCCAGCTCGTCCTGTCATACGTGTCTATATGATAAAGTCTTCACATATACAAATCTAGGAGGCACCATAATCACCTCTAAGTCAAATCGTTACGATTTCGATGTTTTTCTAGTACTAGAACAGAAAACGTGAATAACAACTACGATAAAAAACTTCTAATTGAGTTACCTATGTTTTACACTACATGTACATACTTAATGGTTTTTTTGTACAAGTGAGATAAAACATTTTAATAAAGCTTAGAGAATATGTTATAAAACATCAAACTTCTAATCTATCTGCCATAGAATTTGCGCTCAACATGTACAATATTATCATGTCAATGTATATAGCGTGTAATGAAGAGTTATTAATTTGAGATATAAATACCAGAATGTGATATGGAACTTAATAAATCAAAGCCAAGTAACTAAGAGATATATAGGTTTGTTAATGAAAGATAGTGTTAGGTGTATTAGGTAATAAGCCAAAAAAAAAGTTGTAGAAGTGACGCTAACGAAATCCTATAGGCATGTGCACAAACAATATACGGCAGCGACAGGGCAAAGGTTATTTTGCCTCTTTCGAAAATGAGCATATTTTAATTTGCATATGCCATATAATGCCAAAGTTGGTTATCCGTCTTCTTCATTTAGTTATTCTATTCTTAACCAAACCCCAAATTATCACAAGAAAAGGTCCTCCGCTAAAAATTGTAAAATCATCGTTTGTTCTTTTCTTATCAAAAGCAAAAGGAAGATTCTTGAGTTGCACTCTATTTTACGATCCTTAGACATCTAAGCCCCCCTAATTTTTCTATTTATATTGTTTTATCTCTTAAAATGATTATTCATCTTAGCTCCTTCATTTCTCTATTTTTATCTCTTAAAATGCTGAATGAATCCATGAATTTTGGGGCAATTTTAACTCTTGTGTTCGTTTTCATGAATCTTCACTAATAGAGGTCTAATTTTTTTCCCAAAAGTAGTTATTTTTCTGTTAACAATTTCTCTTATATAGTCTTGTACAAGAGTTATTTTGGAGCTTAGCATTACAGTTATCCCCATTAATAGAGACAATTGGATGAAAAAAATGGGATAAGTGGGATATCTTTAAAAGTTTAAATAGGTTAAAGCTACTTTGATCATGCAGGCTGCTTTTTGTGTTGATTAGGCATTTTTGTCATTTTTCTTGCAAATTGTAAAAATAAATTGGAATGGGGCCGTGGAGAAATAGTCTAAAATAAAAAATAAATTGGGTTCAAGGTCCAAAACTAATATAAATAGATTAAAAAAAAATAATTTGTTTTTGAATGTTTGTTTTTGCCTCGTACAAATACACAAATGTATCACTAATGTGTTGATTGTTTAGTGAATGTGTAGATATATGTAAGAATGGGTTTGTTTTATACGCAAACACAAACCAAATTTCGTGAAGTTCAAGAATAAAATGTGTAAGATTATTATGTTTTGTTTATGTGCAATAAGATAATGATGTCATACAAAAATTATTTTTTTAGTATTTTTAAAAATGGTATATACAAAAATTATTTGTTTGGTACATTTTAAAATTTATATTTTTGTATACTTTTGACCTATTTTGTGTTATTAGCGTACTTATTGTGCAATTAGGGTCAAAATTTTGAGTACATGGGTATATAGACCAAAATCATTTTCATAATAGGTATATAGACCAATCTTCCCAAAATATGGACATTTAGTCCTTTTACAATAAGGGCATAAATAACTCATACTTTATTGATAAATACCCTCCATGTTCCTCGTCTAAAAAATCTGGGGTTTTTAAATTTCGGAATGAATCCGGAAAGTTTCCCAAACCAGGGGGCGTGATTTGGGGGAGATATTTAGATTATAAACTGAAAAGATTTAATAGGAAGTAACGGATCAAAGATATTTTCCAAAACAGATTTTTCAAAACAGATTTGGAAAACGGATATTTTCCAAAACAGATTTTCTCTCTCGTTCTTTCAGATTTGGAAACCAAATCTATATATCACTTTCTCTCATTTAATTTTCAGATTTGGAATGAGTATATTTTCTGAGATCAATTAGCGTGATTTGGGAGTTAATATTCAAAACATATATATCAACTTTCTCTCACTTAACTTTCGTTTTTTACTCATACATAAACACACATCGAATACAAATTATGAAACAAGTTCGTAAATTATGTGTTATTTATGACGAGGAAACCATCATTTGTCATGTATACAACGTAATTTATCATATGTGTGTGTGTGTCATCCATTATGTACCATTGAATACGTAGATTATTTTCTGACATAAATTACTTGTTTTTTACGCGTACATGTCCATTATGTACCATAAATTATAGTAACTTGTTAGGAAATGTAAATCTGAAATCATGTTTTTTGTTATAAAGTATGTGATCTATAATAAATTATGTATACTGTATAGTAAATAACACAACCTTTGTACGACTGAAACGAAATTTTATTGAACAATAATCTGTGTTTTATTGTAAATGAAAAGAACATAGTAGACTAGGTAATTTAAAAACAAACTCCGTCAGAATGTTGCCCGAGCTCTCGATCCTTACTGTCTTTGGTCTTCCAGATTTACGGCGAATCAAACATGGTAGTGTTTTTGACTCTTCATTAAATGTACATGGTTCATCGAAGTTAGGGGCAGGGTTTATATGTTCCTTGTAAGTCTTCACGTAAGACTCCGTTGTCCAAACAGGATCATAGAAAAAATCTTCTTCATCGTAATTTATACTTCTATAGTTTATGTGATGATTCTGTAAGAAATTCCATTAGTGCTGATTTACTACAAGAAAAAAGACATATATATTAGTTAAAAAAATTTATAATCAAATTTACATACATTAATAATGAAACATTTAATAAAAAACAAATGAGATGGATCATAAATAACAGGTACAGATCAATAAATTATGTATAATGTATGGTAAAGTACAATTGTTTATTAGGTTAAGAGAAGTTTTATATGCTTGTCATGACCACTGTTCTGGTAAAAAAAGGACGTGTAATGTTGGATAAATTTTTCATACTTTACGCACCTTTGTTCATTA
>BEHA01050358.1:2468385-2491072 GCA_002897215.1 Eschscholzia californica subsp. californica | reverse complement strand
AAATCTATGCAGATGAGACAGACTGGTAAACTTGTATCAACATATTTTGCTGATTTACGTGCTATCTGGGATGAATTGGATTACCGTAAACCAATTCAATTTACACAACCTGATGTTGTTCTTGCTCGACGGAAGGAAATTGGGGAAGATAGAGTTTATGTATTTCTTGCAGGCCTCGATGATGTCTATGATCGTGTTCGAAGTGATATTCTTCGTACAGATCCATTTCCGAATTTAGATTCGGCTTTTGCAATTGTTAGGGGTGAAGAGCAACGCTGAAACACGATGCTAAATGTTGATACTAATATGGCTATGGTTGCTAAACTTTCAGGGCCATCTTTACCTAATGGTTCGTCAGTAGGATGCAAACATTGTGGTAGTTCTAAGCATGTAATTGAAAATTGCTTTAAGAAGAACGGATATCCAGACTGGTGGGACAGTTACAATGAACGGAAACGAGAAGGGAAAAATAAGAAGGGTGGAGGAAAAGCAGCTATTGCAACAACACCACATCAATTATATCCAGAAGTGAATTCTGTTTCTGATACACAACCATCGGTTTCTGGTGTCTCTCTTCTTGATCCAAAATTGATACAACAATCAGGTAGTTTCGCTCTTCTCTCCTCTGATGCTTCAAAGGATCCTGGCTGGGTCATTGATTCTAGAGCTACGGATCACATGACCTATGATGCTAATATATTATTTAATCTTGGTGCACCTCACTGTTCTCATATTGATAATGCTAATGGTGTATCTGTACCCGTTACAAAATCCGGAACCGTTAATTTAACACCCTCGTTGTCACTTGAGCACACATTACTGGTTCCTTCATTATCTAATAATCTTTTGTCTGTGGCACAAGTGACCGAGCAATTAAATTGTTTAGTATTAATGTATCCTCGTTTTTGTCTACTTCAGGATCTCAATAGCAAGGAGATATTTGGGCGTGGTACTAAGAGAAAGGGGTTGTATTATGTGGATGATGTCTGCATCAGAAAAGGGTTAGCAGTAACAGGGTCATCTCATATTAAGGAAGATCAGATTTGGTTATGGCACAAGCGGTTAGGTCATGCTTCATTTGGTTACTTACAATATTTATTTCCTCGTCTATTTTCGGGTTGTGATATTTCAAATTTTAATTGTGAGACTTTCATTTTAGCAAAAAGCCATCGTGCTTCTTATTACTCTAGTACAAATAAAACTTTGTTACCCTTTGAGTTAGTTCATTCTGATTTTTGGGGGCCTGCTCCGGTATCTACAGTATCTGGTTATCGTTGGTTTCTAATATTCGTTGATGATTGTACCCGTATGACATGGTTATATCTTATGAAACACAAAAATGACGTACAAGAATGCTTTCAAATTTTTCATAAGATGCTACAAACACAATTTTCTACTACGGTTAAGATTCTTCGTTCGGATAACGACGGTGAATTTGTTAATCATGAGTTAAGAAAATATTTTCAAGAACATGGTATTATTCATGAAACCACATGTCCACATACCCCTCAACAGAATGGTGTAGCTGAACGGAAAAATCGTCAATTACTTGAAGTGACACGTGTAAGTCTCATTGGTGCTAGTATGCAACCAACTTACTGCGAGAACGCTATAACATCTGAAGTTTATTTAATTAATCGTGTCCCAAGTAAAGTGTTGGATTTCAAAACACCACTAGAGAAACTTTCTCAATATGTGTCTATACCTTCTCAGTTGACTTTGGTACCTAGAGTGTTTGGATGTGTAGTATTTGTTCACATTCCTAAACATCAACGTACAAAGCTAGATCCGTGTGCTTTGAAGTGTGTGTTTGTAGGTTATTTTCCTCATCAGAAAGGGTACAAGTGTTATCACCCACCTACTCGTAAATCGTTTGTCACTATGGATGTAACATTCTCTGAACATGAGATGTATTTTTCCTCATCGATATCCAATTCTTCTCTTCCGGGGGAGACTACTGTTGTCCAAGAGATGAATTGGAGGAAGCTACTTCCAGATTTCATTGAAGAACCAGAACAGTCAAATAAAGATACTAATATTGCGGTACCAGATTTATTAGCATCGAATCTTGCAGAAGAAGTTATGATTGTTCATTCAGAACCAAGTACTCATATATCCACTACTCATACTACTCCCTTCTCTGCGGTTCCCATCCAATGAGTCTCCTTCTGTTCCTGAAACTGAGGTATGTACTGAACCGAGTCTTAATACTAACAGTTTAACTAACAATGACATATCAGTTGCTCTAAGTAATGACAGGTATAGTTTGCCACCTAGAAGCACTAGAGGTAAGCCTCCAGATAAATATTCACCTGACAACTCAAAGAGTATGAGGTATCCCATAGCAAATTATGTGTCAACAGATCATCTACCTACTTCAGTCAAGGCCTTCGTAAATCAAATGAGTGATATTATTATTCCAACTAAAGTTCAGGATGTTTTGGCAAATCCAACTTGGAGAAAGGCAATGAGTGAATAAATGTGTGCCCTTGACAGGAACGAAACTTGGGATTTAGTACCACTTCCAGAAGGAAAGAAGCCAGTTGACTGCAAATGGATTTTTACTATCAAGCATAAACCTGATGGAACCATAGATAGATATAAAGCTAGACTAGTTGCTCGGGGTTTCACTCAAACATATGGTGTTGATTATCAGGAAATTTTTGCTCCAGTAGCAAAGATTAATACAGTTCGAGTATTGTTGTCACTTGCTGCGAATTTTAACTGGCCTTTACAACAATATGATGTGAAGAATGTTTTCTTACATGGAGACTTACATGAAGAAGTGTATATGAGTCTCCCACCCGGTTACAGTTCTATTGAAGATGCTAATTTAGTGTGTAAGCTCAAGAAAGCATTGTATGGTTTGAAACAGTCACCCAGAGCGTGGTTTGGCCGATTTCGGCTAGCTATGAAAAAGTATGGATAGACTAACTGCGTTGATTATTTATGTTGATGATATGATTGTGACAGGTGACGACTATGAAGAAATAGGGAAGCTAAAAGACTACTTGTCTTCTGAGTTTGATATGAAAGACCTTGGAGGTTTAAAATGTTTTCTCGGTATTGAAGTTACTCGGTCAAAACGGGGAATATTTTTGTCTCAACGGAAATATGTCCTTGATTTGTTGAAAGAAACTGGCATGCTTGATTGTCAGCCGATAAGCACACCCATGGAACAAAATCATGGGATGGAAGAGCTTCCTGATCAAGTACCAGCTGACAAAGGGAAATATCAAAGGCTAGTTGGCCGTTTGATCTATTTATCTCACACTAGGCCTGATATTGCATATGCAGTTAGTGTTGTTAGCCGGTTCATGCACAATCCTAGTGAAGTTCATATGGAGGCAGTTGTAAGAATCTTAAGATATTTAAAATCAGCTCCAGGAAAGGGTCTTATGTTTTCTAACCATGGACACGCGAATATTATAGGATATACAGACTCGGATTGGGGTGGCAAAGGTGAAAAAAGGCGTTCTACTTCTGGTTATTTCACATTTGTTGGTGGTAACTTAGTCACTTGGAAGAGTAAGAAACAAAAGGTCGTATCTATGTCAAGTGCAGAAGCTGAGTACAGGGCAATGACTAAAGGTATATGTGAGATATTATGGTTGAAAATACTTATGGGGGAGCTTGGGTTTCCTCCTGACAAAGCTATGCAATTATATTGTGATAACCAGGCTGCTGCTAATATTGCAGAAAATCCAGTGCAACATGATCGAACTAAACATGTTGAAATTGATCGGAATTTCATATATGAGAAGATAGAGAAAAAAATTATTGAAATTCCTTATGTTAAGTCAACAGAACAGCTAGCTGATATTCTAACAAAGGCGTTACCCAGTAAAAGTTTCACTGATTCACTTGTCAAGTTGGGCATTCGTGATA
Organism: Eschscholzia californica subsp. californica; assembly: GCA_002897215.1. NCBI lineage: Eukaryota > Viridiplantae > Streptophyta > Magnoliopsida > Ranunculales > Papaveraceae > Eschscholzia > Eschscholzia californica. The sequence goes on along the minus strand of BEHA01050358.1, from coordinate 2,487,184 downwards.
TCTATGCACCACCTTGAGGGGGAGTGTTGGCGTGAATCATGGAAACATGAATCACCCAATATTATCATATAGGAAAGAATATTATTACATAGGAAATAATATTATTATATAGGAAATAGTATTATCTGTAAATATATAGTTACCAGTATTTGGAAATTGTTAACATATACCTAATCTCTATTTCTATTCTTGTCTATCATGTAACATTATATATACTCCTCATATGAGATGAATAAAGTATCATTCAAAATCAATCTTGCTCTATTAAACAGTTGCCTCGTACAAATACACAAATGTATCACTAATGTGTTGATTGTTTAGTGAATGTGTAGATATATGTAAGAATGGGTTTGTTTTGTACGCAAACACAAACCAAATTTCGTGAAGTTCAAGAATAAAATGTGTAAGATTATTTATGTTTCGTTTATATGCAATAAGATAATGATGGTCGTGCAAAAATTATTTTTTTAGTATTTTTAAAAATGGTATATACAAAAATGATTTGTTTGGTACATTTTAAAATTTATATTTTTGTATATTTTTGACCTATTTTGTGTTATTAGCGAACTTATTGTTCTATTACGGTCCATAGTCGGACCTTCAACCAATACTATATATGTCCCATATCATGCCAAACTATTTTATTACTATATAGACGAAAACAAATGAAACAAATATTTTTAGTTATAAAAGCATAATTATTTAGTACTTCGTTTTGTTAACTTTGATGATAACAAAAGAACTACATTCTGATCCTAATAAGAAAAACGTGAAATTCAGAAGACAATTCTGTCATAGTTATTTCAAAAAAAAAATCCGTCGGAATAAAAAAAATTAAAAGAAGTCTATGATAAAATAATCGATTATAAATTAATTAAAACCTCGTTAACCTCAAATTGAACTCATAAACACGTCACTAACTAAACTCAAAATCCTAAACTCATAATACTAATATAAAAGGACTTCCTCACTCTCTCCCTTTTCCACCCTTTTTCTTTAAAGCTTGTTAATAACAACACTAGAAGCAAAAGTAGAAGAACCGAGAAAAAGCAGAGGAAAAACAGAGGAAAAACAGAGGGAAAGCAGAGGAAAAACAGAGGAAAAACAGAGGGAAAGCAGAGGAAAAAACAGAGGAAGAAGGAGGTATGTGTGAAAAGCAAGAAATGAGAAGTGAAGAAGAGTGTAAATCATTTGGGAAGAGGTGTAATCGGTTGGTGAAGGAGCAAAGAGCTAAGTTTTACATTCTTCGACGATGTGTTATCATGCTAATTTGTTGGCACAATCACGATCATCCAGACTCTTAGTTAGTCCCTTAATTGCCTTGTTTAATTTATTAGAACCCCCATCTCTCTCTATCCCTCTCTCTAGAGTTGTTGTGTATATATACTGATCCACTAATTAGTTAGGTACTATTTTTGTGTTAATGTAGTTAGATTTTCTTTATGAGATAAGAAATTAGAGCTATAAATCATATTGTTTTCGGAAAGATTGAATCCATTTCTTGGATCTGTTTAGAAATAGAAATTTTAATATATATATATATATATATATATATATATATTATATTCATTTTTGAGCATGGGTTTTTTCTTCTATTCATTTTTCCCTCTTCTAATTTGTGCTCGAAAAATGGTGGTTAATATTGTCTGCAATCAACTTGAGCTCATTTGGATTATTATATTTTATTTATTTTGATTTTAAAATGGATAAAACAAGTAACATGTGGATGGAGAATAAATCTATGATCGGAGACCTAGAGTCATTTGTATCAACCCCAAGAAAGAATCACAAGAGAGTAATTAAGCGAGTTAAAAAACAATTTGTCTGATTGATTATTCATCGAAAATTTCAAACATAGTAGAATTTCTAACTTTTATAAAGATAGGAGAGCATTTTCTTCAAGATATTTAAAGTGAATAGTTGTTTATCTTACCTTTTTCATTTTCCATTTGATGAGATTTTTGGATTGAACTAAAAACAGTTGCTCTCTTGAAAGGAAGTGGTGGACAATGATGCTACCTACACTTTTGTGCCCTAACAAATCACACTATTTGGTGGGGTGTCCATAATTAGATGATTGATATTGTTTGATAGGACTTGGTCGTTATCAACATATTGCTAGGAGAAGGTATCTCTTTTAATTCATTACACCAAATTTTTGTTTCAACCTCGTTACTTTAATCATGTGGGGGGCGAGAAAATTTTGAGAAATGAAACGTTAGATTTGTTGAATCCTCTTTAGTGCGAAGTTTAGTTGGTTATATAAGATGTTTTTGTCGAATTTGATCTTACTACAAGCTGGTTTACCTCTTCTAAGAACAAAATTTATTTTCGATTCTAATAGACTAATAGTTATATTTAATATCCTAATACACATTTGGGGAAATATCATTTTCCATCCACCCATATTAAGTTTAAAGCCATAGCCAATCCAATTATTGTTGGTTTAGGTTTACATAAAGAGAAAAATAAAAACATACTCAATGGATTATAAGAATCAAAATTGTTAGTTTGAGGAAGTGGGTGTTGTTTTTCTCAACCAAAATGAGCCTGTCTTTTATTACTATTTTCATGGTAGTTGGAAAGGTGAAGAGGACAAATTCATCTTGATGAGAGAATTGAGTAAGAAACCCGGGTCCACTGAGCAGGCTGAAACTTCACAAAATTTCTAGACCCAGAGAGAGAAAGGTCTGTCAGATGTGCTAGACCTGTTGAGAGAGAGAGAGGGAGAGAATGGGATAGTATCCTTGCACAACAGTGGAGGAAGACTAGCCCTATGCATTTGAGGTGTAGTCTGTGAACAGGGCACCAAAATTGGGTAGAGAAAGAACAGCCTCGTCCCCCACCCAATTCACTGATACCTACCTTCCATAGACCTAGGTGTGGAGGGGGTGAAGACACGCGAATGGGTTTCCAGTTTTCGGTCAAGGAAGGTGTAGTCATGGGGAGGTACATCAAGTATTCTCTCCAGACTTGTATGATAAATCTGATGTAAAGCTTGCATCATTCACCACATACAACGATAAGAAAGTTAGGACGAAGGAAGAGATCCACAAGAAGCAGAAATCAGTAACAAAGATTTCGTCTTCGTTTCAAACAATAAATAAGTTGTTTATAAACTACCTTGATATTATAATAACCGTAATTCTTAAACAACGATAGATGAAAGTTTTATCACAAAAGAAAGACCTAACTAAGATCTTAGTAGTATAGTATCGGAAAGTTTAAATCTCCACTCACACAACTATTAGCATGGATAAATAGACATAACTCATAGAATAGTAGAAGAACTAGCTGTACAAGTCGTCTTCTTCAGCAGCACCACCAGCTGAAGTTGCAAATGGATCTGCAGCTGTTGTTGTTGTTCCTGCTGAACCTGAATCTGAGAATCGGAACTCAGACCCAAAACCCCTCGACTGCTGCAAGGTCTGTGCAAATGCCTGATATTTTCTGATGTCTGCATCGCTCACACTTCGGCGGGCATACTTCATTGATTCCTCAAAATGAGCAGCTTTGATCTCAGCCACTTCATCATCAGCATCTTCTTCCATTGCCTCAGGATTCTCGCTTCTCTTCCTCTCCTTTTCTATATCCTGTGATCAAGAAGGAATTCACCATTCAGTATTAACTCTTACAGACATATTTGACGAGTAGCATAAAACATGTAAACACCATGAGATAACAAAGGTTCAATGTGAAACCCGGTTAAATATGTGAGTAAAAAGAATCTTACTTTCTCAATGTTCTCTCTGATGGCATACTTGCACGCACGCTGGCATATCTCTGTAATATCTGCTCCACTAAATCCTTGAGTATACTTGGCAAGAGCTACCAGGTCGACATCTTTCGAGATAGGGGATTTTCTTAGGCAGGCCTTGAAGATCTGAAGGCGAGATGCCTCATCTGGCAATGGAATGTAGATTAGCTGATCAAGACGTCCTGGCCTCAGAAGTGCTGGATCAATAATGTCAGGCCTATTTGTTGCACCAATTATGAAAACAGTCTTTTTAGCCGACATTCCATCCATCTCAGTCAAGAGTTGGTTAAGTACCCTATCGGCAGCACCACCTGCATCTCCTACACTGCTTCCTCTCTAGAAAGGAATCGACGAAAAACGTTTAAGCTGAAATCCTGGGAGAAAACTGAGAAAATTAACGAGATCTGAAGATAAGAAATTAAAGCAGACCTGGGTAGCAATGGAATCAAGCTCGTCAAAGAAGAGAACGCAAGGAGCTGATCCCCTGGCCTTGTCAAAAATTTCACGTACATTAGCCTCACTCTCTCCGAACCACATAGTGAGCAGCTCAGGGCCCTTGATACTGATAAAGTTCGCTTGGCATTCATTAGCAATTGCCTTGGCCAAAAGAGTTTTACCACATCCAGGAGGACCATAGAACAGAACTCCTTTTGAAGGAGACATACCAAACTTCTCAAATTTCTCGGGATGCTCCACTGGATATTGAACAGTCTGAGAAAATGAAACACATTACAAAATTAAGTACGTAGCAAAATAATGCAATAAGAAATACAAACGGGTCCATATTCATATCTAGCATTACCTCTTGAAGCTCCCTCTTGATATTTTCAAGACCACCAATGTCTTGCCAGCTGACATTAGGCACTTCAACGACCTGCACATAGAAGTTATTGGATTAGACTACTGCTCTTACTAATACTCGTTTCCTAAGAACTCCTGGCGAGGAATTTAAACATCACCAACTAAAAAATTAATGCTTAAGATGCAGACTTCAGAAATTCCACTTACTGTTTCACGCAGAGCTGAGGGGTTGCTCGTTCCTAGAGCAGTCTTGAAGTGCTCGTCTGTAACAGCCATTGAATTCAGAATCTCAGCATCTATTGTATCATCTTCCAAGTCTATGACATCCATCTTTTCTCTGATGCACTGAAGTGCAGCTTCAGTACACAGGGCAGCAAGATCCGCGCCAACATAACCATGAGTATCCTTTGCAATCCTTTCCAAATTAACCTGTAAAGAAAATTGTTAACTAGCTTTATAAAAAAGCACTCCAGATAGAATGTATATGGGTAAAGGTTTCAAGTGTAACTTACGTCCTCAGAAAGCTTCATGTTCTTCGTGTGGATTCGAAGAACCTCAAGACGTCCAACTTCATCTGGGACGCCAATGTCTATTTCTCGGTCAAACCTACCAAACCTCCTCAGTGCAGGATCAATACTGTTTGGTCGGTTTGTAGCCCCCATAACAATAACATGGGCACGAGATTTTAGACCATCCATAAGTGTCAAGAGTTGGGAAACAATTCTCCGCTCTACTTCTCCATTAGTCTTCTCTCTTTTGGGAGCAATTGAGTCAATCTCGTCAATGAAGATGATAGATGGTGCATTCTTCTCAGCTTCCTCAAACGCCTTCCTAAGATTGCTTTCACTTTCACCAGCCAATTTAGACATGATCTCTGGCCCATTTATACAAAAGAAGAAAGCACCAGTCTCATTGGCAACAGCACGGGCTATCAATGTCTTTCCAGATCCAGGAGGTCCATACAATAAAATTCCTTTTGGTGGCTTGACACCAATTGATTTAAAGAGCTGTGGATGTCTAAGTGGCAACTCCACCAACTCTCGGATCTGAGCCATTTGCTTTCGAACGCCACCAACATCATCATAACCAATTTCATCCAACCTATCCTCGTCTTCCCTTCTTACTGGATCACCCTCGCAAAAGATTTCAGTGTCTGGGGCAACCACACAGTATTCTGCTGGGTCAGTCTCAACAACCTTAAACTCAACACTCCTCATTCCACCTCTAACAAGGAACAGGTCCCCTTTCCTTACTGGACGATATGCTTCCAGGAAATAAGCTGCAAACAAGAGAAATATCATGATCAGTATTGAGATAAATGATGGATACCCACTGGCAAGTGGATCCTACACAGACCATCAAGAAGTACAATACTTGTCAAAAGTTAAACTACATTTTCTTATGAAAAAGAAAGTGATAACTTACGTTTCAAATATGCATCAAACAAATTTCCAGTAACTCCTTCAATAGTATCTTCAAGAGGCAGTATGTGCACGCGCTTTCCGTATTTGACATCGGGACATTGGTGCACAGATATAACATCACCAAGCCTAACCCTCAGGTTTGACCGAACAACTTTGTTTATCCTGATTTTTGGCTCATCACATGTATCATCAGCAAGAGCAATGCATATAGTGTCCTTCCTTTTCTTGCCCTATATAGAAGAAGAACAACAAATACCCAAAGTTTCAGTTTTTAAACATCTCACTCAAGAATCTCAGATTTTAAGAACTTTCAGCAGATACTATTTGCTAGGGAGACAGCAAGTACAATAAACTTAGATTACATTATAAACTATAATTTAGCAAAACCGTAGAAGAACACATTATGAGTAAAAAGCTTTGTGGGTAGCTAAATTGAGCCCATTAGCATATAAGTTATACAATTAGGTTACCAGTATTAAATTTAAGAACATGAGAACCATATTAAACCTAGCCAACCTAACCCTAGGGAGATAAGGTGGGGAAAACAAGATAGAAACTAAAACCCTAATTTTCTAATACCATCCATGAAAGATGAACATCCATGTTGGAAATCCTAGCAATCTGAAAACCTAACTACAAAACACACAAGGAAAAGAATGAACTTAAGATAAAAAGAAGAAAAGCAAGAGGGTACCTTGATGAGAATTGTATCACCACGGAAGAGTTTTAACTTTTCCATTGTTTCAGGGTTCATCGACACTACCGAGTTATCGTCATTGATTGCTTCATCAACAACAAGCCGATTTGCCGCCTTCTTCCGTTCCAAAATCGCAGTACTGAAATCCTTTTTGGTACCTTTCCTGTAGTAATTCAAGTTCAACAATCAAATTCCCCAAAATTCTATAAGAAATCGGCCCAAAATACAAAAGATAACAATTTGAAAGATCATAGAGAAAGTGAACTTACGAATCAGATGATTCTGCTTGGTTAGTCATCTTGTATAACAATGAAACTTCGAAAACTTAAGAGAGAGAGAGAGAAAGATGGGAGATAGAATGGGTTAGATCTGGTGTATATATCTCCACAATTTCGTGTTGGAAAAGATACTACTAGAGTTTTTGTTTATAGTAATTCTATTTAGCAATTCCTTTTTGCTTAGGAAGACGGAAACATGCAGTCTGTTGTGGGTATCCAGAATAGGGCGCTTCTAAAGACACCGCGCCAAAAGGCTGTTAGCATCCATCTCTATTAGCACCAGGCCCAACTGCTCCTTTCTCTGATAGCACCGTACAACTATGTAGGCACCGGTCAAAGCCAACTTAACCCTAACGCCTCCATCCGTTTATCACAAAATCAAACAAAATTTATCGGACGGACTGAACCAGTCCGAGCTCTAAGAAGATCAAACGGATCAGCTGTTCCTGGACCTAAGAGGCCCAAACGGATCAACTGATCCGTGACCTAAGAGGCCTAAACGGATCAGCTAATCCGGGACCTAGTAGGCCCAAAAGGATCAGCTGAATCCTCTTCTCTCTACTCAAACAAACTCAACCTCATCCTTCATCGTCTTCCCTCCTTTTACAAAGCTTTACCTACAACACCCACTCATCCTCCTTATGATGTGGTTAGTCTTTTCTCTCTCTCTCTTTAGAATTAACTATTTGTCTGCTTTAATTTCACTTCTAAATTAATGTTTTTTTTCTTTTGGGGGTTTTGATTTCTTTAATGTTAGATGGTAATGGAAGCTATTCAAGAATTGAATGGGGAAGGAGGTTCGAGTAGAGAGTCAATTTCGTAATGGAAGCTATTAAAGAATTGATAATTCTTCTAAATTTTGTAAGAATTGGTTGAGTTTTCGGTTTGTTTGTTAATTTATGATGCTTTTTATTCGCGGGAAAAGTATAGGAAAGTAAGATCTGTTGTAGAATTGTGCATCGGAGGAGTTATTTTCAGTGTTAGATTTTGATGTAGATGAAGAAGAACATTACTTTATGAAAGTATTAGAAGAATTTCTCACAGATTTCGTTATCGAGTATTTGAATTTCACAATTAGTAATATTAGCTGGATGATTTCTTATTTTGATTTAGATTTCTTTGTGATTATCCTATTGAGATCTGTCTACTGAGGATTATAGATCAATATCTTATTTGATATGTTCTCATGGTTGCTAATTCTTCAAAATCCTTTTTTTCCTCATGTAATTGTAGTATCAAAGCTAATTGAATGCCTGAAAATAGTTAGGCGAAATTTGATCGAATTCGGATGTGGACAGTCAGATTTCGCCCGACAGAGTTAGAGAGAAGCAGGGGACGCCTGTATACGTCAGTCTAAGTCAGATTCCGGCCAGCTCCAATCATTTTTGTTGTAGTGTTGTTAGTAATTATCTGATATGGAGATTTTAATGAACTCAACTAATGGTCTTGTAAATTTGTTTTCTGATTTTTAGCATATTAGCAATGGCAGTATCATTCAATAACCTCAACTCTGCTTCCGACCTTGAGAAACTCCGACAAGTATCTTCTCCCGGAGTTACATCACTGGGTAAGCCTTCAGTGTTTTGTATTGGGAATCCATTGATTGTTTAATAGCTTCCATTACCATCTATTATAGAAGGGATGAGGATGAACATCAGAACGAAGGTGAATGTCACCCACATTAAAAACCGGTGCTTATAGAGAACTCGGATCAATGGTCATTGACTCGAGTCAATAAAATTTTCGGATGCTAACAGCCTTTTGGCCCGGTACCTTTAGAAGCACCCTCCAGAATATTCTACCAAGTATAAATATATTTTTCTTTTTTTTTTTGGTTTTTTTCGTTGATGCTTTTTTTTTTTTTGTTGCAATCCTATCTTTAATTTAATACTGGTAACGATATAGATGAGAAATACAATGTGGAATATTGGACCAAGTCTTTTCTCCCACTTGAGGTCTTGTCTATTTTGCTAACTTGTCAGCTTGTTTTTTTTGTTCTCTGCTAATATGCGAAAAGGTGATTCCAAGAAATTGAGGAAGCAAATCTCTAATCTTTGGAGCATGAGTTTGCCATTGAATAGGATACTTTTTGTTGTCGAGATGGAGAATGAGTTTTTAGTTGTCATTTTCTATACATATAAATAACTGATAGTTTTGCCAAGCCCATTGTATCCCTCTATCAGGAGGGCAATGGCTCGCTTTCATCACTAGTTTGAACGTTAGTAGAAGTTGTTTTTGTTGCGATCCTATGAGCATTTTGATCATGACAAACAATGTTTATCCCAATAATATCATTAATAGAGGTTATCCCAATAGTATCATTAATAGAGGTGAAGGAAGCATCAGTATTAATTTTAATATTTTAATATATGGGTGAGTTGGGGGATCCACTTATGTGTATTTGATTTTGTAGTAGATTTCATTGGTATAACTGTAAATGTGAGAAAGGGATAATTTGGTTAATAACTTGAGAGGGAAGAGAGACTGTAATTTGAAAGCATTTATGTACATCTGGCTTTCCAGAAATTCCACTAAGCAGTAGAGAAGTGAACATTATTGCTAGTACATTGCAAGTCATAATTATCTTTCCAAGTAAGAATCGAATGAGTAAGTGGAGTAATATTTTCAGATATAATATTAAAGTAAAACCAAATGTTCTTAGCAAAGGTGCAATAAAGTAAGGCATGATCAATTAATTCCAATCCAAGTTATTGTAAGACGAGCATTGAAATTAATTATTAATATATTTATCAATACGAGCCCGAACTAGAAGGGTGTCGTACAACATTTCCATAGGAATAATTTAATACGAGGAATCGTATTAATCTTCCAAATAAAATTCCAATTGACTTCAGGATGAAGGGTTGCGGACTGAGATGTGGATAAATAGTTATACATAGATTTGACAGTAAAGTTTTCCGTCTAGGTAAGAGACTAACGCATCATGTCGTGCCCATCGTCTCTGATGGTGATGGTAATGGTATGGATTAGGTTATTAATGTCAGGATTAAAAGTGGCATTAATGAGATGAGATCCCCATTGATTATTATGAATAAGTTGAGAGACACTAGTGAGCTGGGAATTGCGAATTTTGGGAATAGGGGAGATGATCAGGAATCCAATAATCATTTTAGATGTTGAGCTGAGAACGTGAACCAACTTCCCATATAGTAAAAGCATTCAGGGGTTTTATGTGTTTGTTGATGGACTTTCTATCCAAGAGTGGGCTTGTTTAGCTGGGCCAGGGGTGGGGGTCTTGAGAAAGTATTTAGTTTTCATCAATTTCGACCAAATAGAATGAGGTTCATCTTTCAACCTCCAAGCCAGCTTGCTAAGTAGAGCTTGGTTGTTAGTGAGGGGATTGTGGATTGCGAGGCCTCCCTGCTTCTTAGGGAGGCAGATGGAGGCCCAAGATTTGGTGCAGATAGCACAAGACTTTCCCCCGCCAAATAGACTTCTGAGAAGTCGTGATACGGTGGCAGATGCTTTTTGAAAGAGCAAAGTATTGCATCTGGTATCGTTGAACGGCTGTTGCTAGGTAGAGACAACCACCGTGCAGCCATCTTGGGAAAGAAAATTATTATGCCATTGCGGGAGTTTGGATTGGATCTGCGTTATGATTTCTTGAAAAGCCAAAGTTTTTTTATGCCGATGAAGAGTTGAGCTCCGAGATATTCAGATAAAGAGGCATGCTTGACCTCGAGACTTCTGATAATCATACGTTTGAATTTCGGGTGAGAGTTTTTAGAGAAAAAATATTTGATTTAGAGTAGTTGATCATTTGATTCGTAGAGGAGCAAAAAGATGTTCAAGAGGGTTTTCAGTTTATGAATATTGCCTAAAGTATTACGACCAAAGATGATACATACATCCACAAATAGCAGATGTTGGATGGTAAGTGTTGATGTCAAAAAATGGTTTATCGTTAAATCAGCAAGAAATCGGGACTTGATGTATGACAGCGTCCGTTATGATCGAATATTCTATTTGATTGATAGATGCTTTCTTCCTACTCCTCGCTTCTGCTCCTAGCTCCTTCTCCTTGCTCCTATCTCTAGCTCATGTTCCTTGCTCCTATCTCCAGTTCCTTGCTCCTTGAAATCTGGGGAAAAACCTAAAAAGGATTTGAAAACCGCTCTGACGCTCAAGACATGCAGATTGCTCTTTGCAGTAAAAGATTGAATATTGATTGAACCTTTTGGGGCGAGTATGAGTTACTTAGTGAAGTGAACCTGTCTTGTGGAAAACGATAGGGGGTCCTTTTATAGGTTGAGTTGGACCGACTATGATTGACGGTGTAGATGATGCGGTTGTGATCCACCATTTAGGGAAGTTTCCCACTAATCGTTGTTAGGGTTTCCCTTATCTTTTATCTCGTATCTAAGATAAATAGTCATTCCTAAGTTCAAGGACACTTTGTAGATATCCTGCCAAGGTAATAGATCTTCAAGGAGATGTTTCCTCCTTTGAGACTCTTGAAGTCCAAGCTTGCTTAAGCACTTAAGATCTTTAACCGGCTGGGATCTTTTAGGGAGACTCCGGGATTGAGTCTGTAAGCCTGCAGCGCGCTTCTGCCTCCCCAGTTTAGAGCGCGAGGCATCGACCTAGCTTACATGGACCCCCTCATTCCTTTAGAGATTCCAAGGATGATCTGATCATGTTATAGACGAAACAATGCTGGAACCGCTTAGCCGATCTTGGCCGACCTCCCAGTTCTGGTCGTAGGTGGCGGAGAATTCAAGGTCCAGCAGTGTTGTTGCCTTAAGACGGGTGACCCGTTGGACTTCTGGTCTATTCTTGACTTCTTGACGTCAGTCAACGTCTGGACATTTTGTGCATCATTAATAAGGTTTGGATTAGAGGTATGAATACCATGGAAATGTAAATCCTGGTGATGGGATGTAAAGAGTCGACTGAGGTCCTCCATGGCATGGGTGAAAAGAAAAGGGGTGAGGGGGGTTACCTTGTCAGATACCTCTGCTAGGGTGGAAAATGGGACCCGGTTTACCATTGATGAGGACCGACATAGAAGAGGTAAAGATACAAGTCATAATTATGTTGATCCAATTACCAGAGTAACAAAGCTTTTGCATGACATCAACGAGAAATGACCATTCAACTCGGTCAAAAGCTTTTGACATGCCAAGCTTGAGACTCAAATAACCTTTAGCACCCCTGATTTTTCTGTAGGAGTGGATCATTTCTTGACCAATGATGATGTTGTCAGTAATTTGTCGACTCGAAATATAAGCCACTTGGAAAGGTGAGATAATCTCATTAAGAGTGTGGTTAAGTCTATCCGCTAAAATCTTAGTAATGATCTTATAAGTGGTATCTTCCTCGAAGTGAAGAAGGAAGAAACCATGATATCTTTCCCTATGGTGTCCCAGTTTTCTAAAAAAAGAACTGGGGGTAACCAGCAGGACCAGAGGCAACGTCTAACTTAAGCCAATGAATGGCTTGGTTGATTTCGTCCAACAACGGAACGACACTCAGCTTACTATTTCGATCATTAGTGATAACAGGTTGAAAAAGGTTAAGGATCAAGTCAGAGGAAGAGGGGTTACTTGAAGTCGTAATGTTAAGAAGATGATTGGTGAAAGTCTGGGGAATGTCTTTTTCTTGGAAGACCCATTCACCATCAATGTTCTGAATAGAACAGGTTTTATTGTTACGGTTCCTGCTAATGGCTCGAGAGTGAAAATATTTTGTATTTTTGTCCCCTAAAGCGATAAAAGAATTTAGGGATTTCTCCTTCCAAAGACTCTCTTGTTTCATATAAAGGTCTTCTAACTGTTAATTGAGATCAATGAGGAGATCATGATTAGAAGCCTGCTGAATGGGATGTGTAATATCGCGGATCTGACCATCGATGTTGTCGAATACCTCTTTGTTCCACTTAATCAGCTCTCTACTGAGATTGGTAAGTTTGGACGGAATGGTAGGAGGAGGACTAAGATGGAGGTTCTTGAACCAGTTTATCTCAATGAATTTATGACATTCAGGATGAGACATCCAAGTTCAAACAAATGTGAAACGCTTAGGAGCAGAGGATTCGAGTGACTTATCAGCCTGGGAGACTAGAATATGGTCCAAGCCTACTTCATCCAGATGAGTAAGCGTAGAGTCAGGAAATTGGGTCACCCAATGTTGATTACCCATGTGTTTAAGCGCTCCTGGATAAAATTTCCCTCAAATTGCCGATTAGACTAAGTGTAAGGCCTGCCTCTGAAACCGAGGCCAGGAAGGCCCATGTTATTTTCTAATCTTCATCTTTACTTTACTTTCATCACCACCGTTTCTGACGACGACTACTATCGACCACCGATCACCACTAATCACTTATTACCAAAAAAATTTCTCTTTTTCTTTTCTTCTTATTTCATTCACTCCTCTCTTTCTCTTTCTCTTCATCTCCTCTACTTCATCTCTCTAAAAAATCCGACATCTAAGATATGTTGGAGAGCAGTACTATTGTTGGCTTGCTGCTAAGATGAAAGGGCTTTTCATTTCGTTGTTTTTCTTCTTCTTCAACTCAACAAAGTTGTTTTTGGTTTAAATTCCGTTGCATGTTATTTCGCTTTTTATTTACTTTTGTTAATTTTAAGTTTTTTTTTATCTTAATTGCTTAACAAGTTTTTTCTTTGGCTAAATAATTATTATTTTTAATACTTAATCAAAGAAGAAAAAGAAAAGTTAACTTTTAGCTTCATGACTTCTGTAAAACTCATGCTCACGTTAAAAGAAAACATATTGCCATTAAATTTGAAGAGAAAATGGTTCCTTTTGTTACATACAAATGGATATTTTGTCTAAAAATATTTTGCCTAAAACGAAATACTTTAAAAGTTTGAAAATTCTCTATATGATCTGCAACCTAAAATAGTTTAGTTATTTGATAGTGACTGGTTATATAACAAAGATATCATAGAAATCAGTTTCTTACTTTCTTTATATGGTTCCAAAATTCAATGTAGAAAAGTTAAATAACTTGCAGTAGCAATATTTTCAGAAGCTATTAAAGAAACAAAATACCTTTATACATCCGCCCCCTTGGCAACAATTCCTAATTTCATCCCTACCAAGTAGCGCACATTTGTACAGTTTAGTCTTTTATGCCAAACGTTAGTGGGGATTGTTGGACACAAGGATGAGGCTTTCGACAACTCCTCTAATATGACGCATTTTTTGTGTTGAAAATCATATTAGAGTAGCCGAATTACTAGAGTAGGCGAACCAATAAGTGAAGACCATTTCACTAATATGTACACCTTTTTTTGTTGAAAGTCAGTATCATGTACTTATAACATTATTAGTTACATTCCAATTATTCTTTTGAAAAACAAAACTGATACCAGACTAATGCATTATTTGGCAGCCCAAAACTACATACTAAAATATGGTCGATGTTGCGGGGAAATAAAGAAATCTTTCGGGGTACAAACTCTTGGGTGGAAACAAATAAAATTTAGAACTTTTTGTTTTCTCCAAAGACCATAACCCTAAGAGCGATGCTAAAGGCATCGGGATAAAAAGATGTCAGCAGGCGACTCTATAAGCACCCGTCCCAACAACTATTTTCTATGTTGGCGCCTGAAAGTCTATAAGCACCAGCCCCTAACAACACTTACCTCTAACGTGCGTCCAAACCCTAACTTTCTTCTCACCAGTTCGAAACACTCAGGTTACTCTCTCTAAGAACTCAAAACCGAAACTCATCTCCTCACTGACTCTCACTCGTCTCTCTCAAATATTGATCCGTTACAGAGAAGAAACCTACGCCCGAGAAGAAACTACCCACCAAGGATCGATGGAGCTTCAACCGACAAGAAGAAGAAAAAAAAATCAAAGAATAGCGTTGATTACAAGATCTACATCTTCAAAGTACTGAAATAAGTTCTTCCTGAAAATAATTGAATTCTCCCTACAAACAGTAGGTTCTTCTATTGTATTTATAGTCAAATTAGTTGTTTACAACATCTCTCTTGATAGAGATGAATACAATATTTGAAATTCAAAATTTGAAAGTGGAAATTACAACTGACTTGATTACCAAGTCAGACTAAGACTAAGTCAAACATAATATGTGTGTTATCAGCCCCCCTCAAGCCGAACGGGTTGATCCAATAGTGAGAGCTTGCTACAAAGAAATTGATGTCGAGCTTTTACTAGTCCCTTGGTAAAAATATCCGCAATTTGTTGTTGTGTAGGGATGTATACCACTTGAAGAGCCTTTTGTTGTACCTTTTCGCGAACAAAATGATAGTCCAACTCCATATGCTTGGTTCGCGAATGTAAAATAGGATTATGAGCCATGTATGTCGCACTAACATTATCACAATAAAGTGTAGGCAGTTGCTTAAGGACAACACTTAAATCCTGTAACAAATATTGAATCCATGTAACTTCTGCTGTGGTGGTGGCCATGGCACGATATTCCGCCTCTGTACTTGAGCGTGAAACTGTTGGTTGCTTCTTCGAAGCCCATGAAACCAAGTGATTACCTAAATGAACACAATATTCAAAAACTGATCGTCGAGTATCTGGATCACCAGCCCAATCAGCATCGGAGAAAGCATTTAAATGAGACTCAAACCCACGAAGCTGAAAATCAGATTGTGTGCCAAAAAATAATCCCCGATCAATAGTACCTTTTAGGTATCGTAGAATTCGTTTAACAGCACTAAAGTGAACGTCGGTTGGAGTTTGCATGTATTGACAAACTTGATTAACTGAATAAGTTATATCAGGTCTCATCAAAGATAAATATTGTAAAGCTCCAACTAATGAACGATATAACGTGACATTATCAAACATCTTATCGTCTAACTTTGACATCTTCTTGCCACATGGGCTTGGAGTGGAAACAGGTTTAGATTGTAAAAAATCAATCTTGTTCAACAACTCGGTTGTATACCGTGTCTGAGTTGACAATAATCCCTTTTTGGTTCTTTTAATTTCCATCCCAAAAAAGTTATGTAAATCCCCTAGATCTGACATTGAAAACTGTTGATGTAGTTGTGTTACAATTGCATGAATAGTTGAAGAGTCTGAACCTGTGATCAAGATATCATCGACGTATAAAAGCAGTATTATAATGGAACCACCAATGCGATAAGTAAATAACGAATTATCTGATGTTGAAGCAATGAAACCCATCTCAAAAAGATAAGTCGTAAATCTTTGAAACCAAGCTCTTGGTGCTTGTTTAAGACCATATAAAGCTTTTTGTAGACGACAAACATAATTAGGATTTGAACTATCAACAAAACCAGGTGGTTGGTCCATAAATACCTCTTTGTCAAGAAAACCGTGCAGAAAAGCATTTTTAACATCAAGTTGTTTTATATTCCACCCCGACGTAACTGCCAAACTCAAGACAAGTCTAATAGTCACTGGTTTCACAACTGGAGAAAATGTCTCATCATAATCGAGACCATGTTCTTGGGAATAACCCTTCGCTACCAAACGTGCCTTATAACGATCGATAGAACCATCACTTTTCGTTTTAACCCGATACATCCATTTGCAACCGATAACATTCATCGATAGTGTTCGTGGAACCAAATACCACGTACTATTTCGAATCAATGCATTGAATTCATCTGCCATTGCATTCTGCCAATTTGTACTTTTAGAAGCCTCTGTAAAACAACTAGGCTCTTTTGGCAAAGAATTAATTTGTGATAAAAACAAATGATGAACAGGATATCTTGAAGCAAGCATTGATTTTAATATCTTGGGTTTAGTGTAACATCCCATGTTTTTCGGGTAAATATATAGAAGACTCAGGTTAGACGGGGGGACCATATAGTTTCTTTATAATTGGTTGTCGGAGGAAATGAAAAGAAGAAAAAGTTCAAGTGAGGTTTATAAAATAATTAAAGGGGTCGAATAAGTAAGATATAAATATGATAGGGCTTACTTATGGATTATATACAAATTAGGGGGTTGGATTGGGATTATATTCTATGGCACTTTAGATAATGACACATGGCAGCCTTTTAATCCTTTTAAACTCACACCCAAAACCCCTCCCTGCATCCACGTCCCAACCCTTTTGCCACCTTTTAAAACCCAATTACCTTTTGTATTCAAAAGTCAGATTGAAGACAAGAGAATCGTGGAAACTAAAATGGGTTTCTGGCCGTGAAGTGTCCTCCATTTTCGTCCGTCGATTTCGTTGCGTCTGGTGGTCGGAATTCAATGAAACTTGTTTCAGGTAATTCCACTCGACTTGTTCTACATATCTATCCGTTCAGAATTTTCTATTTCGTCCGAATTTGGTGGTTTTATGATAACTATTTCGTATACTATATAGTTGTACTAGTTTCTTTTGGGTTCATGATTTGGAGCAGTTATTTTTTAGTTTCGTCGAATGATTAATGTTCAGGATCATGTTTAGGATGTTATGAACTATTTTGGGGTGTCCGTATATAGACGGGGTGCTGCCGAATTATTTTACGACTCGAATTTCAGATTTGGACTAGTTTTGGGAATGAATTGGAATAGAGATGTTACCCAAATTTTGGCGTATTTCATATAAATGGACAATTTCGGTTATAGATTTATATTATAAAGTTCATTATATGATTTGTCAGCTTATGAAGACTCTAATATGAAAAATAGAATTTATGGGAAAGCGGTTGGTCAGTTTGTATGCATTTCGAGTATTCAGTGGACATGGCCATGAAAGTTAGAGATCAAATCGATTATTCGAAGTCTTCCAGCGTTATTGATTGTTTTCGTGTTTTAAGTTTTCATCGTTTTCTCTTTGATATTGTCTTTATTGTACGAAGGTTCTTAGTATAAGAACCTTATGTTTATATTCGGTGTTTTGGTTATTCTTCCTTATCCCAGAGTATGCGAATGAGGAGGAATTTGGTCGTCTGGTAGGCGGGAGGTCTTTGGTGATGCAAGGACTGAGGTAGGGGTTCTGAATCCTTTATCCAACATTGTTTTATAGATAATGAATATTCTAGATTCTATAGTTATATATGCGCCATTATAACTAGAGTTCAGGTAGCATGCAACTCGATTTATGTGATGAACTGAAATATGCTTGAAATGTTTTGATGCGATATGAGAAATGTTTTCGAACAGTTTTTACTATGATTGCAAACTACTTGGGATTTTCTTGTATGTACCCGACTGCGGATTATGTCAACCTACGGGCATATAGCCATTGAGGGTAGGAGGACATTTAGACACGGGTGTGACCCGTGTGAGACCGGTGAGGTGGACGACACTAGTCATGAGACCTGTGGGAGTAGAGTGCTTCACTTGCTGGCCATTGGTGCTCGTGCCTCCAGTTCGAGGCTCAGGGACGTACTCCTGACCGCTCGTCTGGGAGGTGACATTGATTGGGAATCCCTCTGCTTTGTGTTTGATATGGCTATTGGTTGTTCCACTTCCGTGTTTGATAAGATAATGAATTGAATATGAATATTGGTTTTGATATACGAATGAAACTGATTTTGAAAGATCGCATTAGATGCATGACAGGGTACCGAAGAGAATGAGGTTCAGGTCCTTCCATGGGTATTGGGGGACGACTCTCTTATTCGAACTCGGTGATCAAAAACTTATTTAGATACTTAAGGTATATATGTATCATGAGGTAAACTCTTCAATGATTGCGGAGTCCCTTAGTGGGAGAGGGGCTTACCGGCTAGGGGTAAGTCTCTTTCTCGAGGAGACGTAGTGCATTAACTAGTGCCATAAATGGGCTGGTACTATCTAACGCACTCTAGGTTCTCCTGAGGAACTCTCCTCTTATTGGGAGCGCACCATGGGTGGGCAGCTAATCACTGCTATTGCTTGCTAGATTAAGGAAAATGGT
>BEHA01050358.1:2442522-2464299 GCA_002897215.1 Eschscholzia californica subsp. californica | reverse complement strand
GATTCTTTTGATCTAATCGTTTATGTTTTAGTATAATTCACACCGATTTGTTGGTTAAATATTTCTAGGGTTTTGAAAATTCAGGTGGTTGCTGAATTACTTGCTGGATTGGTCTTGTGTATGTGGGCGGCATTGACTGTGCCAGGAAAATTCCTCTCTATACATCCTGATTCTGATGAGAACAGGTCTAACTTCACCTTATATTTAAATTTTATACTTTGTGATAGAAATTCCATCTTTTAATAGTCAAATTTAAATGTAGTATTCAGTTTAGCACAATTAAGAAACGAAATCACCAAACTTTGATACAAGACTCTTGATTATGCATAACCAAACACAACTGTATAATTCAGTGCACTGAAACACCTTTGTTGGATTTCTTTTATACCGACAAATCCGAGCCAGTCAAATTATTTCACTCACATTAGATTGTCTGATGCTTTAGTTTGTTACGACCTTTAACATTGTTCCTTTTCATATCGGGTGGCTCTTTATTTTTCGAGTTACCATTTGAGGCATTGACTAATAGAAATAACCTTAAGATGCCCATATGGAATCTCTTAGTGGGTTGTTGTAGTATTTGAACTAGACTGCAGAATCGGCTGAATGTATGACCTGGTAGTGGTAACAAGATAGAAAAAAAAATGTCTATTTTCGAAGATTGACAACTAACACCAAATTGTGAGAAATGGGATTCATGGAAAAAATATTCAACTTCTGAATTCTTTGTAAATTTTTCTTATTTTCGTAAGTTTACTAACAAGTGGATCGATAATGCATTAAGAAGCATGCTATCTATTGAAACATCAAAAAGATAAGGGGGAGAGGAGTTTGTGGCTAGTGAGAATTTGTTTGTACTAATAATTTTCAGTATGAATTGAGTTATACTAATAATTTCAGTATTAGTTTCTTAAGGTGATTTTTGAGCTTAAGCTAAGCTTCACCTTATCCCTCTGGATGTGAACTTTGAGTTATACTGTTCTTACTCAGTCTTTGGGCTTGGTTAATTTTGGCTGAGTCAAAATGTGGCCGAGTGATGTAGGACGGTATAAATGGCCATGTTATGCATACCGATTAAACAAAACAAACATGAACAACTAAAATAGTTTCCTCACTTTGAATGCATCTGCTACACCTGTTAGGGATAATCATCCCTCTCTGAAGATTGTCCACCGTAGGTAGCTTCCCCAAAACCGCTTCTAAGCTGTGGAACTTTTTTCTTGGATCCATAGGATTCTCCTAGTGCCCTCCAGAATCCATTGCTCTAGTTCTCGAGCAATGGGGAGCGACCCCAATTAAGAAAGTGAAGAGGGAATTGTGGCTCATAGTTCCATACACAATCTGCTGGTCTATATGGAAGGCTAGGAATGATGGGATCTTTAAGGATTCAAGCATGAACTTTGTAGTGAAGGAGGAATATGTGTTAGGGATCCTGTCTCATGGAGTAGGCACATAGGATGGGCAAAAGCCTATTCTTATTTTGATTTTGTTTCGAATTGGGGGGGTATCATTAGTTGAGATGTAACGATTATACTCCCCCTGTTTTCCTTTTTTCTTGGTTCCCTTTTTCGTTTTCTTTTCCTGTGTATATTTTCTGTTTCCCATATATTCAATCAAGTTTCAAAAAAATAAAAAATAAAATAAACAACTAAAATAAAAAAGTTTCGATTTCATAAATAAACATTTAGAATATCATTAAGATATTATGTACGGTCCAGAGCCTATTAAAATCCTACAAGAGTGTCCCTTACGTTACTAAACAGTAACTACAAGTCGAGGGAGCAATACTTACTCGAAGAGTTGAGTAAAGGGTTGTCTAGGATGTTTAGGTTGCAATAACAGGTGAAGAACAAGTCTGGTTCAGCAAATAAATCAGGAAAAAAGAAGTAATTTTAGATTGATAAAATACTTGGAGTTCATGAGAAAGAAAAGGAAATGGAAAACCTTGCTTAATTAGTGGTTAGGTAAAAGAAATTGTCGGAAATAACTTGGACAAGATCAATCATCTTTACTTGATTATGACCAATCATCAAAGTACATAAATAATAATTTGTCCTCGCACCAAGAACAGTTTCTTGCAGTGACTCGAAGTGGCTTCACACCAAAGTTAAGGGATCACTCCAAAACTATCAAACTCTAACACTTATAATATGTTTTTCTCCTTTTTATGTCGGCAGGTTATCATCCTTATTTATAGACTATAACATAACTTCTTAGAACTGCCTTATTTACACATGTCACTCACACATAATCATAACTACTCTGCCCTTGCTTACACACGTCTCTCACACATGAAAAATGAATATAACTAACACCTAAAGTAACATAACGTAATAACTTCCTTAGCAGTCTGTCACCATTTGGTGTAGTGGTTGGACACCTACTCTGCCTACAGGATGTGCCAAATTCGATTCCCATGGTATTTGAAATCCATGTTTTATTGAATTTGAGTATAAATAAGATAAAAGTCTAATAAATGGGCTTTCATGCCCCATAGGATGTCCTTAAGGGTCTTTATATGGCACTTAGGGTCCAAAAAGACTTTGAGATGGTAGTTATTGAGCTTATTCACTTCATGATGTAATATATTCATGATATATCACTGCATTTAACAGAAAAAAACTTCCCGCGTATAATCAGCAAGTTACCAGAAGTCCGCATCATCAGGACTTATGGTAGGTGGTCTTGCAGTGTTGTATGCAAGTAAAAGGTTTCGACATTAAATTCTGCTCTGTTGAACTCGTTATCAAGATCCACTGATAGTTCAAATCTCTTTCAGGCTCTGAGAGGATCTGTCATGTAGAGAGTTTATGCTCTCTTTTTATTTTGTGCTTGGTTTTGCAGTAGGTTATTCTACTGATTTGTACAAATATACTGTGACATTTTTGTGACATTTTTGATGGATCACCCTCAAAGCTTAAAGAGAAGAAAAATTAAATCCCAATTTCCATTTTCAAGAAACATTCAGAGATTATTTCGTTCAAAAGAATTATCTGTCCGCTCATGTTCTTTGTGATTGTGTAATTTTCGTCACTGGTGGTGTTTCGTTGCTTTAAAAAAAATATTTGTGAATGCTCTGCTGCAGGATAGTGTCTTTACCAGCAAATCTGGACTTCATGGTCTTCAACCATCGAGGAAAAGTTTTCCCATCAGAAATGGATTTGAAGCTGAAATCTTAAGCAGGTGCAAACTTTGCTCCGGGCGGTTGCTCCGGGCGGTTGCTCCGAGGAAAAGTTGTACCCAGCCCGTGAAACTCTGCCTTATTATTCACCTTCAACCAAAAAATAGAAAGGTTTCCTCGAATATTAGACATGTACTTCCTGTTTTAAACCATTTTAGTTGTTTCTTGAACTGTTGCTCAGTTTACTTGAGAAATATAACCTAGTGATGAGTTTATTTATCTTCACATCATTTCTGCTGTAGGAAACGTTTCACAATCTGAACATGATAGTTTTGTAGATATGTTGCCCAATTACGATGACGTTTAGACAGTGAATCCGTATGTCATACAAACACCTCGGGCGTCTAGCACAATTTCCATATCTGGGTAACATAGGTTTTTGTAATTTATACTTTTACGCTTTTACCTGTATGGCCCATCCGTACATACATACATCTTACAAGAGATAGTTGCACAGGAGGTCAAACATTTGTATGATTACATAAGCACCATTTGACATTCCATGTGATTCTATATCCAGAGTGTCCAGTTGTGATGATCCAAGTCCTACTGAAGGAAATAAGGATATTATTTTTGTTGTGGAAGTCTAAATCTTAACCAGTACAGTTCTGGTTTAGGCGATGAATCCATGTGCCCCAATGAAAATATTCGTCCCGCCTATATTTCAAGACATGGACGTCCTCGAGTGATGTAGAAATATCTTAATAACTCCAAATCACACAAAGGAATAGCGTAGAAAGCCACGAAATAATATATATATATATATTTATTTGATTTGTTTTCTTGATAGTCCAAGTTTTTTTTTTGTTATAAGTTGATAGTCCAAGTTGGGTTCTTGTATTTAGTGATGAGAGAAAATGATGGAACGTTGTGTTTTTGTTTGTTACCAATTACTAAGTGATAGGACTACTCATTACTAATTACTAAGTGATAGGACTACTCATTGAGCAATTTCTCTTTCGCTAAATTTAAAATAGGTCCGAGCACGACTGATGAAAAAGATGAACTTTTGATACACTTTTTTTTTTAGTAAGAATTCCAGCATCCCTACTAAAGGTGTCAACCTATTTTGTCCTTTCTAAGTTTTTTTTGAGTGTTAGCATTGGAGATGCTCTAACTACACTTGAGTAATTTGGGGGTGGAGTTAGAGTCTTTCTAAATGCGAGGAAAGCTGACTAAAACCATACACTTCAACAAATTTCTCCGTAGATGCGAAACCAAAATATTAGGAGATGTCCATAATTACTCCAAGTAGATTAATTGTATTTCTACCAGCGTCATTCCAATCTTGTGAATACGACGTTACACAAAGAAAAAAAGCAAGTGCTTTTTCAAGTTAGGCATTTCCTTACGCAGATGGATTGATGTACTTTTGCAAAAAGTGGTAGTTTGTTCGTCTCTAATTTTACTAGTTAATGGTTATGAATTATTATTTGTTAGGCAATTACTCTCATTAAGGGCTTTAATTGAACCACCATGAGAGTATTGATAACAAACTTAGGTATTTTGTTATGGAAACAAACTTCTATCATTAAGGGCAGAAATACATAAAATTACTGTCAACGTTGGCAATCGGCTCATTCTGCTTCCAGCATCCTCCTCCCTAATTCCCTCAAATCTTAGAATGTCTGGTCGAATTAGTGTTACTATAGTTAGATTAGTTACACTTTAATTCTATAAATAAAGAGATGAAGAAAAGATTTCTAGTATCTTTCCCTATTATTTGCAATAATTGTTGATGTATTGGGAGAAAAAAACGTGAGAAAATATTTTACAACTTTTTCTTTAGCACTTGAATATTTCTTTGATTTTATAGCAATTAGTCGAAGTACAACCAAATTATCCAAATAATAGGGAGAAAAACGTGAGGAAAACATATTCAAACACCTAACTAGACACTTACACCATTACCGAAGTCTTTTGTGTCAATTTCTTTTCGGCTCTCTACTTTGCGACCAACTTTCTTTTTGACCCCATATTTTTTGTAGTGTCCTATTTGACCTTCTATTGTCAGAGTTTTATCCATTAACACGCACATTTTTTTGTTGAACATCAACACACAATTAACATTCCAAAATTGTCTTTTTCTTTCAAAGGTTGCCTTTTATTTCTCTCTCCTCCCTTTAATTCTCTACAAGCCTTGAGGACTTCATTACCCTCACCAAATTGAAAGAACGAAAATATCAGAATCACAATCGTCTTTCTCTGTCCCCGTTGGGGTTCGTTTTGTGGAGGTCCTCAAAGCTAAAAGAGAAGAAAATTAGTTGGAAATGAATAAAAGAAGACCAGAGGTAGACTGATCATCAAAAGAATAGATCAATACTTAAAAGTTAAATGGGCTCTCGACTCGGGTAGAATTCTATGGCAATTTTGAATGTAAAAGTCTTTTGCAGTCTATGGCAAACTTTTCGATTGGTTTAAGCGCATCTATCAGTCAAGGACCTCAGGTTAATTTAGGAAGATATAGAAGCACCGAAAAGAAAATAGTCACAAATTAGGTGGCCATAGATGAATCGACCTCACACTTTAGGCTAATTCCCCTTGCTACTAATTATGTGACCAATTTAAATTCCATGAGAATTGGTTGTCTTTTTTTCACTTCAATCACTAGTTGAAATTTTATTGGGGTCTAATTTATTCTAGTATTGTTTATGTATTTAGTTTCTCATGAAAAGCTCATATTGTTATGCACACGTTTCACAAAATATTTCTTTCAATAGGATTTTTTTTATCAAATACTGAATATTATTATATCGTAGAAAACAATTTCATATCCTCATCTAATGTATCAAAAATCTAGTGTTTCATAACTTCTTGAGATCAACTATTTTTATTGAGTCAAAACAACAAGATATATGTGAGAATCATGATAGGACAATATACCATATTCACTAAAAAGTTGCTTTTAAATCATAGATTGAAAATATAAATATGTTATACTTTAAAAAAAAAATTTACTAACAACTAATATGAGACCAGGGTAGTCTAACATTAAATCTTCGTTCCACCCATGATTACGAGGATAGCAAGTCACCAAGTAAAAAGATCAGAATGAACTCTAGAAAAGTACTACTCCCTACGTTTATCTTACAACATAACATTAAGTTTAAGGTATGAGCGTTTGGGATTTCGAAATATCTACGCTAGATATTTAGAGAGGGCCGACACCATGTAGCAACTCGAAAATAGACTTATCATAAGGTAGACATAAAAGCATTCTCACTTCACTCACGTTCTTTGGTCTACCCCTCCCTCCTGAATCATTAGCTTACTCTCTCTTCAATCTCTCTATATATAGAGGAGATTGAAACAGGGTAGGACACAAAAGTTCCAAAAAGGGTTTCATTTAGAAGAACCAAAAAGTTGTGATCATGGCCCCTAATAAGTCTAGAACTAGTAATGGGTGGAAGAAAATTAATGGAATAGTAAAGCTTAAAGTTGTTGCAGAAAAGTTACTACAAAGGAGTCTTTCTCTAACTAAGAAACATGATTTTGATTATGAAGATAATTATTCAGATTCAGTCCCTGAAGATGTTAAAGTTGGTCATTTTGCAGTTATGGCTATTGATAATGGAAACCCAAAGAGATTTATTGTATCATTGAGTTTTTTGACACATCCTGCTTTTAGGAAATTATTAGAACAAGCTGAGGAAGAATTTGGGTTTGATCATAGTGGTGCTCTTAAGGTTCCTTGTCGATCGGTTGAACTCGAAAGAATTTTATTTGGACAGCGGGATGAAGATGAAGAGAGAGGAATTGTTAGATTTGAAACATGTAAAAGTAGCATTCTTCAGAGTTGTTAGCTAATTCTTTTTAGATACAGTAAGATTCACACTCTGGTCCTTAGAAATCTAATAATCTCTGTTTAGAACTGACCTCTCTCTCAAATCGATGAGTTTGTTAAGTTCATATATGTAGCTAACTTAGCTTACTGTATTAATGGTATGTTTGGATGACGGACTCATGAATCCGCAGATTCATGAGTCCTTGGAATTCATGATTCCACGGATTCCTGAATCCAAGTAATATTTTTTGGTTTGTTTGGCAACTAATAAGAATTCTATGATTTACTATTATTTGAGTATTTTTAAACGCTTCTTTAGAAAAAAATATTGAACAAACCTTGTTCTCGAACTCGTTTTTTCAAATATCGTTTCATTCGAGGAAATATCAGATTTTGGGAAAAAACAGGTTTTGAAGAAAAGCAATTTTTTGAAGAAAAAATGATTTCGAGAAAAAAAAATGATTTTTCGGGGAAAAACTGATTTTGGGGAAAACAAAAGGTTTTTGAAAAAAATAATATTTTGAAGAAAAAATGATTTTCGGAAAAAAAACTATATTTTGGAAAAAATAATGATTTTTGAAAAAACTAATACTTTTAAAATAATTATTTTGTCGAAGGAAATATTTTTTTGTTGATTTTAAGTTTGAAATTTAGATAAATTAATCTAAAATCCTTGCAGATCCTAGGGGGTAGGGTGAGATTTTGGTCCAATACAAATTTTGGAATTAGGATTAACGAGTCCTAGGATTCTTGGCAGCCAAAATAGACCAAGGATTCATGATTCCTACCAAATCTCACCTTTGATAGGAATCCTGCAACCAAACACACCATAAATGTATTTATCATCTTAGTGATCTCAAATTAGTAACGATGATAACTTTGTTTATGTTTTGGGGTTATAAGAACTCAAAAACTAGAGGGAGATGATCATTGATTACACTAATCTTGGTTGAAACGTTGACATGTTCTACTAAGTTGATTCCATAATCTCAGACGGTTGGTTCATATTCATGATTTGAGCATTTACTATTAGAAAGGAACAAAACGTCTACTTAACATTAGTCACCAATTAGATTAATATTTTTGGTAGAAACTTTTCTACGAATGTTGGATGAAAAGCTTTTCTTCAATGTTTTTTGGAACAAAAAATATTAGGTCGTGGTCCATGACAAGAGAAGATTAATGTGTCAGTTTCGGGGCAGGAGAAATAAATCGACTATAATGACGCTAACAAAAAGAGCCTCATGCGTAGTATTCCACTAGGAAGTTATAAGAATATTTCAAAAAAGATTCTGTATTTACTGATGATCAGGTTTGTATATAAGTTTAAACCACACGTGATTCAGTAAAAACCGTACGATCTCAAGTGTTGAAGAGATAATCTTGAAGTAATGCCTCAAATTTGAGCAATTATCAATATTGTCTCTGTTTTTTACACTCAGACTTAAGTTTGATACAAAATTTTGTTCCTAGTAAAACCTCCACGAATCTATTCAAAATATCTCAACGTTTACTGTACTTGAGCCCGCATCCATAACACCGACTCCGAACACTATGTGCGTGATGTTGGACCATTACACTCTGAGGTTTAAAAAGTCATATGGTACAATGGTCCATGTTGAACCACATATGTTTGTACATACAAACCTTTGGATGCTTCGTGAAGTATTTTTCTGTATCTACCTAGGCTCCAAGTAAAAAAAATCCTTACTAATTAGAGGAAGATATGATGCAAACCAAATCTGGTCAGGTGTTTTCGACTGGTACTTCTTTTATTTGTTCACCTTTTTTCCTTATTTTTTTCTCTTCCTCCTTCATTGTTTGTTCACTTTTTTCCTTTTCCTTTTAAAGATATTTATAAGAGTCATTGATATGCTAAGCGAGTAAGCGATTATGTTGTCCAAACGAAGCCACCATGATACCATTAAGCAGGATACTGAATCTTACTGTTTCGGAAACAGACTACTCTATTTCCATTAGACAAAACACATAATTTGTTTGACCCAACTATTTCTCCTTTTCTAGCATATATTATGAGAATTATGGAAATACAATAAAGTAGCCTAACTAACAAATAGTATAAAACGTGTGACAAACGTTTATTAGATTTTTTTCCTAAAAAATTTAAGAAATAACTTGTTAAAGCATAGCACTAGCAAAGCATTAAACAAGATTTGATCAGCTGTCGAGGAGCAAGATATTATAAAACTAGAAAAGATTGAGACAAGACAAAGTTAGGAGAAACTGGTTTCCTTGATCGAAAATCTTCCATGACATTTCTCATTCCTCTACTGTACCTATACTCTTTATGATGTTCTTTCTCAGTTGGATCTTTTCTGTCTATACGCAACTGACTTTGAATGTCGACACAATATGTGTACCACAGTGACTTGGGATTATTTCACTACATCCGTAGCTACTGGAGTTGTACCTAAACATATGGTGGCATTTTGGGTGCTTTAAAGAAAATATTTGACAACATTTTTTTTTTGTTGAAAATGATATTTGACAACTTTGTAATTGTATATGTTAATGATTACACATTTTATGGTATGTTTTTTTTTATGAAGTATTTTATGGTATGCTGAGTTCAATCTTTTACAAACGTTCTGCTACAGGATAGTGTCTTTGCCAGCAAATCTAGACTTCATGATCATCAACCATAGAGGAAAAGTTTTCCCATGGGAAATGGATTTGAAGCTCAAATCTTAAGCATCTGCAAACTTCACCCCCAGTGGTTGCTCTAAGCAAAACGCCGCCCCCAAACCGTGAAACTCTGCCTTGTTTGTTATTCACCTACAACCAGAAAAATAGAAAGGTTTCCCCTAATATTTGACATATACTTGCTGTTTTAGACCGTTTTACGTGTTGCATGAATTATTGCTCGATTTACTTGAGAAATATAACCTAGTGATGATTTTAATTATTTATCTTCAAATCATTTCTACTGTAGGAACTGTTTCGCAACCTGGACATGTTTTTTGTGTTGATGTTTTGCTCATTTCCGGATTCATGTTTACACAAATGTTTGGCGCCTGCATAAGGTTCCATTTTTCTTCCAGAAACCATATGTTACATTAAGGGAGGGTAGTGGATTAGGACATTGGGGGACATTCAGAGACAAAATGTTCCGTGGATATATCAAGACATTTTAAGACATTTCGGGACATTTGTCTGTAGACAAAATGTCTTTATGGACATTTCAAGACATTTGATTCATAGACAAAATGTCTTTATGGACATTTTAAGACATTTGATTCATAGACAAAATGTCTTGGAGATATTTGGTTCACCAACAAAATGTTTTGGCGGCATTTCAACATATTGAATCCATGGACAAAATGTGTAGTGGACATTATTATTATTATTATTATTATTATTATTATTATTATTATTATTATTATTATTATTATTATTATTGTTACTATTATTATTATTTCATCATTCAAGGACAATTGGTAGACATTTATTATTTTAATATTATCATTATTGTCTAACCATATAAAATAATATATTTGTACTCATATTTAAAAAATATATTTTTCGACTTTTGTGGACATCTATGGATATCTGAGGACATTGATGGACAATTGGTGGACATATATTATTTTAATATTATTTTTATTGTCTAATCATATGAAATGATACATTTGTACCACTATTTCAAAATATATTTTTCGACTTTCGTCGACATCCCTAAATATCTATAGACATTGATAGACAATTGATATAATAATTAATATATGTTATTTATTATATATTATTTGTCTAATTTGATTATAAAAATTATTTTCATTATCTTCCTTACTGAAATTTTCCCAAGTGTCCTCAAGTGTCTTTCATATTTTGAGAAACATTTTCTCTCCAAAAGCTCTCCAAATTTACACTAAAATGTCTCTAAATGTCCCCCCAACACCAATTTGTCTTGAAATATCCATAATTTCGTGTACCAAACGAATAACACGAACATTTCAGGATTTGAAATGCCCCAAACGCATTTGGAGACATTTGAAATGTCTCCAACCAATAACACAGATATTTGGAGACATTTGTCCAAATGTCCTCAACCAATAACACAGACATTCGTGGACATCTGAAATATTCCCAACCAATAACACGAACGTTTTGGGACATTTCAAATGCTCCAACCAATAACACGAACATTGGGGGAATATGAAAATGTCCCCCAATGTCCTGATCCACTATCCCCCCTAAGATATTGATACAATATTGCAAATTTCTTCCTCGTTGTGAATAATTTACAGGAGCTTGCGAGAAAAAAAAAAATCTAAGATTGGCCGATTTTTTTTTTTTTTTGAAACCATTGAAACCCTTTTCATTCATAAGTGAATAAATCGCTGATTTACATGGATAATGTTAATTATTTCTCTCTTCAAACATCATGAGAGTTGCATACCTTTAAATGCAAAGTGCCTCATAATGAGAAAGAAATTGGACTAGACACGACACAAGAAAAAGAAGGACGAAAATGAAAGGATCCTATAGATCACGGATGAAAAGATCCTAAAGGTCACCAAAATAACAGAAAACACAAAATAAGAATAAACTAATTTACATCCCCGTCACATTCGCCGGAAAGCCGCCAATTTCGCCGGAAAACCGCCAGAAAATCGTCGCCGGAAAACTGTTGTCATCGTCGGAAACCGTCGCATCACCGGAGAACTGCCTCCATCATAGAAAATCGTCGCCTCTGCTGAATTCTTCACCGAACTCATCTTACTTTCAGATATATGACCTAATTCACCAACAATATCACTACTTCCTTCTAATTGAACAGAAACTTTAACATAACCGTCATCATTTGAAAAGAAACCGACGAAGAACGAGAAGGAGAAGAAGAAGAAAAAGAGTTCACTAGATCCACCTCCACAACTAATTCTTTAGAAGTTTATGTTTGTGAATTGTGTATATTTGATGATTGTTCTTGATCAAACGAATTTCAATCTTTCTTTCCTGTCTCCATCAAATAGAGAGAGAAAGGAAGAGATCTGATTCTCTTGCCACTTCGTTAAGGGAAAATGAAAATTGAAACCCTAATTAAAGGAAGAGCATAAATGATAGAGATAAAAGACCGTTTAGACTTCGTTTGGGTAAAATTTGTGGTAAGGGTTGTAGTTGTTGTTGCAGAGAGAAGAATTAGGATTTGAATGTGAGATTCGAATTAGGGTTGTAGATGTAGTTGCAGAGAGAGATCAAGAGGAAGAAGAAGAAGATATTTTTCGACGGTAACTGCCACCGGAGGCGGCGCCACAGGGAGCAAATCGCTCCACCGGCCGGCAGGGGCGAGCCCACATAGGGGCCTGTGGGGGCGCGTGCCCCCACAGACCCATATGTGAGTTCTTTAGTTTATTAGGAGGTGCTTCTATAAAGAGGTGCTTTTAGTACATCCTGTAAGTGTCTCAAATTAACCATTTAATTTACCAGCCCGTTATTAATAACCCACCCTATCAATAATCCAACAGTCCAGCCCATCATTAATAAGAACCCACCCAACTTAATTAATGACTTAATCACTAATGCTTGCCCACTTATGACGGTCAATTAACGGAGAGTACCAAGTACTACCAACTACCACCACTTTTATGAAAAAAAAAAAGAACATCCCAGTATCCCACGGTTAATTTAAATCCCTATTGTGGCAATTTTACTCAAAATAAATTTTCATCCACCATCCTACAATTTTTTGCGAAACCGTCATAAAATTTGCCGAAACAACTTTAGTCAAGACAAAAATTCTTATCATATTTAAATTAAATTGAGATTCATAATATCTTCAATTTGTTTAATTCAAAACTAAGTTCTCTGTATTTTTCTCAAATTTTTAAAATATTTTAGTGATTAGTTTCTTCTAGATTAACTTCAAAACAATTTTAACTTATTATTAATTTTGAATAGGCTTATAGTTGGTATTTTCAATATGTTTCAATTTTTCGATCCACGAAAAAGATATCAACAATAACAATCGATTATTAGTTAAAGGTAGGCGATATAATAAACCTTTTATTTTCAATAAATTCTTCATAAACTAATCCTATTATATATGTTTGGTTCCGAAAAAAATCATAAGGAGACGTTTTAAGCGAAGAATTATGGATTAATAATCGTCACAACTCAAGACGTTTCGTAGTAATTTATAAGAAAATAACAAAGACAAGAATTTAGAAGAAAATCGTGATGATAGGTAAAATTTTATAAAAGTCATTTCTTATAGCGCACGAGTTTGTTATTTCCTTTGACTTAAATGTGCCCCTACATCAAAAAAATCCTGGCCTCGCCACTGTCGGCCGGGGTGCATAATCTCCAAATTCTTAGATTCCTTTTTTTGTGTAAGTGGCGCCACACTTTTTTTTTTTGTTTAGACAAAAAGTATATTAAAATAAACTTTTCTATAACTCATATTAATTGACAATAAAAGTAATAGTTTCTCCAACAACTAGTTTAAATACAAATTAAGCACTTTTAGAGAACCCTATTCCTTTATTGCTCCTCAAGACAAAACCTGGTTTCTTTGCGTTTGGTTTTGATTGGTCCTATCCTATCTATCTTCTTCTCTATCTAACTTCTTCTCTATCTAACTTCTTCTCAGTTTAGAGAGAGAGAAGGGATCACGTTCTTTCTTCATCAGATTATCCAGATCTCATGTGTATTTTACGAAACAAACACTGCCGTTTGCATTTAATAACATCTGACTGACTGACTCACCTGGTGGGTGGGCCCTTGACCTACCCAATTGTAAACTGTTCTCAGCTTGGGAAACTCAGCACTCCACGATTTTGCCATGGAGGACTTCACCCTAACACTCCTATGGGGATCAAACCCCGATCTAGCTATATATCTTGGCATAAATTTAAGAAATGAAAAGAGTAATGATAGAGAACAAAGAAAATTAGACAGATTCTACACATACAATTTATGTGACTTGATGCGATTCATGTTTTTGATGATTCAAATCTATTAAACAACAAATCACGAAAGACCACGTAAGAAATATGTCCATAGTCTATCTAGTTTTTGTTGTTCCCTATCATTATTCTTAAATATTTATTTTTCTTAGTTTTGACAGACACGTAAGCACGTCGAAATTTGACCTAAAAAGTAGTCGGGTAAAGCATCACAGTTAAACATTTTTTTAGTAAACAAACACCCAATCTCTTCACTCACCTTCTTTCTCATATATCTTCTCATATATGATGCAATCTCAATGATTCTTACAAAACTAGAAGTTAAAACTAATTTTAGCACGACAGTAAGACCATTCAAAATAATTAGCCCTGACATATACATTAAGTACGTCCAAAAATATATCAATAAAGGGATTTCATGATAAATCTGGAAGAGTTGATCCGTTCCCATTTATGACCAACATATTTACGTGCAGAGTGGTGCCTTGTAGGCGTTTACCTAATGACACTACTTTTATAAGAAAAAAAACTTAAAAAGAAGAGGAGAGCGGGCGTGCATATATACTACTTGGTCTCCTGATTCTGAAATTTAACTACGATGGCATTTTGCCCTACTGGCTCGTGTTGATGGCCAACTTACTTTTCTCTCGGGATCTTGACCATTCACCTGACAGGTTTAGTGGTTGTGGACATTGATGGATATGACAATATCCACTAATGTTTGTACATGTATAAGTTGGAGACATTCGTTAATACCTTTTTACTAGATTTTTTTGTTCCAGACATCCAAAGATCTCAGAACTTTTAAGTGTTCTGCCACATAAACAATCAAAACTTTAAAGGTTCAGAAACTTTAAAGTTTTAAACTTTTAAAGGTCTGAGACATTAAAGTCGTTGATCATTAAGTTCAGAAACTTTTTTATTAAAACTTTGAAAATTGAGATTACAAGGAACGTTATATTAGTTTAAGAGCTAAAATTTAAATAATAGTTGTTTACTTTTCTTATTTATCTTCACCAAACACCACCATTCTCTTTCACGCATTCACTCTTTTTTTTTTCGTTGTCTCTCTTTATCTCAATCTTATTTAAATACGAAATGATAGAAAATATAAAAATTTAAGTAGGCTTTCATTTCTATGTACAAAGTATTATTTTAAAATGAAACCTCCTATATTATTGGCGTACCATTTTTCAATAAAAAAATTTTTAAGAAGGTTTTTATTTCTATATATAAAGTGTTATTTTAGATTTTAAGAAGAAAATAAAAAGGTAGGTGCCCAAAATAGATACTAAACACATTGACATCTTCGTCTCGTGTGAAAATAATTAAGAGGAAAAATAAATTATTATATGATTTTTTATTTTATTTTATAAAAGATGGATGCTATGGAGACATACAAACTAGAATAGGATTTCGAGAGGAAAAAAGAGAGAGATTTGAGATAAGGAGAAATCAACAACACTAAAGAGTTAAGAAGAAAAAAAGCCACCAATATATGGACAATAAAATTTTTTAGGTGGACAACCACTGTTTAGGGGTAAGTAAATTAAATTTGAGGACGACCAATTCGAGGGATTTAACACTAATTACTCATTTATCTTTTTCTTCCTGATCTTCATCGCCATCTTCAACCTATTTTAAGTCGTGACTACCACTTATTGAGGGTTTGTTTGATGATTCCGACGAGTAGTTTCAGCAACGGAGTCGGTTTCAACATGTTGTTACTTCTGGTGTTAGGGTTTGTTGGGTTGTAGTTAATCCAACTCTCATGGTGGATCTTAAATTTTGATTCCTGATTCTACCCAAAGGTCTAGAAGATCGGATTCTTCAATCCTATTATCTTCTTCTACAGTGATTCTGTTCTATGAGTTGGATTTTAAATCATTCTAATCAAGGAAGGGATTTAAAGGTATCTCATTTCTTTAATTCTCATCAAAGAAAACCCTAAAAATAATGTGAGAACCTTTTTTTTTTGAAACTGTAATAACTCTCTCTCTTATCATGGAGTTTAGGTATTCTAATGAATCAAGAAATTTTGTAAGAGGAGAAGCTTTTTCATGTAGACAAATAGACACTTTTAGTGAAAATCCATCCCTTCTCTAATTATAAATTTTTAAATGCGACCGACAAACTTTAAAAATGAAAAGATTCTAATCCCGACGAAGATTGAATAATCTGAACATGGGTAGTCATCGGAGAACATGTTGCTTGCCGGATTTAGTGGTAGTCGCCGGTAGTCATAAAGATGATGATTATAAAGAAGAAAAAAAAATAAAGCTGAATATTTTAATTCTAAATCCTTCGATTTAGTTGCCTCGAACTAAATTTATTTGCAGCTAATTTGTTTGTCCACCTAAGAAATTTAGTTGTCCATGTATTAGTCACCGAAAAAAACTTTTTTGATGAAAAAAACTGTGTGAGATAAAAAAAATTGTGGAGGTAGAGTATGTGTAACTTTTTTACTTGTTAGGAAGAAAGCAACGACCTGGTGGGGACAAAGTGCGGTACACATCCCTCACCGCCTACCACACTGGCTTGACAATAATTTTTATGAGTAAATTTATCTCGAAAAGTTCCTGGACCAAATCTTTGATTAAAAGTTCTTAATTTTTCATAAAAAAACGAATAACACGTTCTTTTAAAGTTCTTAAAAAAAAAATCTGAACCAGTAACACGAAACTTTAATGTTCTTAAATAAAGGTCTGAACCAATAACGTCAAACTTCGAAGCTCTTAAAAAGAAAATCGAAACCAATAACGTCAAACTTCAAAGATCTTAAGAACTTTGAAGATCTGATACAAGTTCTGAACGAATACCCCCCACTTAATGTGAGTGTTGTTCGTTTCAAACATTTCAAAGTTTGACGTTATTGGCTTTTGGACATTTTAAATATATCTTTGCTATTCATAACATTTCAAAAGTTCTCTATTGTCTCTCGATTCATTTGGGACATTTACTACAATTGCTTTTTTAAATTTTTTTAATTTTTGTTGTTGAAAATTTTCCTTTTTAATAAAGGGTTATTTCTCTAATAGCCCCTAACTTTGTACCAGCTTCATGCCTAACCCCTAACTTTATCAAAAATTCTAAGATGACCCCTTTTTTCAGTTACCGTTAGAACGCCGTTAACCAGTCATCAACTCTCTCTCCTACATCTCTTCCTCTCTCTCTGCCACCTCATCATCTTCTCCGGCGAAAGCCGCCGGCCGAACAATTTTCTGACCGGCGACCTTCAAACATTAAAATTTTTTTTTCACTCTTTCTCTTTCTAACACTCCGGCGAAGTTCGCCGGAGTGTTAGAGAGAGAGAGGAAGAGTGAATTTTTTTTTTTATATGTTTGAAGGTCGTCGGCCGGAAAATTGGTCGACCGACGACCCTCGCCGGAGAAGACGATGAGGTGGCGAGAAGATGAGGTGGCAGAAAGAGAGGAAAAGATGTAGGAGAGAAAGTTGATGACTGGTTAACAGCGTTCTAACGGTAATTGCAAAAAAGGGGTCATCTGGGAATTTTTAATAAAGTTAGGGATAGGCAAGAAGCTGGTCACAATGTTAGGGGCTATCAGGGAAATAACCTT
Source organism: Eschscholzia californica subsp. californica (assembly GCA_002897215.1). Lineage (NCBI taxonomy): Eukaryota > Viridiplantae > Streptophyta > Magnoliopsida > Ranunculales > Papaveraceae > Eschscholzia > Eschscholzia californica. The sequence continues at coordinate 2,446,833 of BEHA01050358.1, read as the reverse complement.
TTGATAAATAACACTTATTACCACCACACTCTTCACCCTCTTTTGTTATGAGACATCACACTCTTCACCCTCTTTTAATAAATAACACTTATTACCACTGACTATCTTTTAGATCTTAGTCAATTTCCAAATGAAAAAAATACAAATGCTTTTTTTTTTTTTTTTGGGTTGAAAATGTTCTTTTTTAATAAATAACACTTGTTACCACCACACTCTTCACTCTCCTGTGTTATCAGACATCTATGTTTTCTCTTTAAAAAGATTGATTAGCAACTTTATGACGAAATCTTATTATTTTTACAAGAGCAGGAGTGAAACTAATTATAGCATAATTCTCACATATCTATTGACTAACGATTAACCAAATCTCTCATTCATTATCATACATCTATGTCTTCTCTTTAAAAAGGAATATAAAATTTTGTTTATATTTTCCTTATATAGATGATCCTAATAAAAGTGAAAGTGGAATGTCTATTATAACTACAAATCCTTCCGATATCATTTGATAATAAACATTTTTATTGTACTTAACAAATTAATTTTGTTTAGAACATTGGCCGACACAATCAATACTTTTGGTGATTATTATTTCACAGAAATAGGAGCCAAACTAGTTATAGCATAATTCTCACGAATATATTGACTAAGGATTAACCAAATTAACAAGGCCGTTTGAAAATTAATCGTAACACACACATATATAGATTTGAGCACGAAAGAAAGTGATTTAAACCATAAATAACTAGAAAAAACGAATCATAATTCATTTATGATAGATATATTTGTACATAAAGTGAGACGTTCTTAAACTTAATGTGCGTGCTATTCGTTTCAGACATTTCAAATATTCATTAATTCCTCTATTAGCTGTTTTGGACATTTTAAATATATCTTTGTTATTCATAACATTTCAAAAGTTCTCTATTGTCTCTCGATTCATTTGAGACATTTAATACAAACAATGTGTTGACACAAACTCCAAAATCCTGGAGATTCCAGGTTCGATTCTCAGAGGAGGTAGTTTTCATGGTTTTTTTGAACTTGAGTTATTAAGGTATAAATAATGTTGTTGGGTTTTAGGCCATAATTTAGTTGGACTATAGGCCCGTTCTTTATTAGATTTTGAATTCGGTTGTTTCGTGTTTATCACATCTTTGATGTATCAATGGCAATGTAATGACTATCTTCAGGGGCGAGCCCACATAAGGGTCCGTGGGTCCCGTGCCCCCCCACGACCCTAATTGGCTCGTATGCGTTAAGTTGCACTTGTCACTGTTGTTTTCGGTGTACCGATTCAACGAGTCTCTAACCGGATCATTGGTGAAACTGGTTACTACTTTGATTTTATTTGTAAACCAATCAAAAATACTTTCTTTCCAAATTAATGAAGAAAAACTAAGGAATAGAACAACTCAATATCTTTCGTATTTCTAACCGATAATGTCTGTTATCCAGAACAGATGATTCGTAGTCGAATCTCACTATCGATTTAAGATCGGAAAGAGGAATGGTATTCCTTCTGTGTTTACTGATTTATTACTTAAAATCAATACACTTCTGATTTTAACAAAATCAAAATGTCTTTGATTAAGAAATCAAATAGACTAACAAGAAAAAGGAAAAATCGAAGGATTAGAAGAAGAAGATTTTTAATCGAGGCGAGGTATTCCTCTTTCCTTAAGACAATTGACGCCCTGTATAGTACCAAACAATTACCGGCGTGTGTCTCTCAGGATACAACGATTACCTTTCGATTCAATGGTACTTCAAATCAGAAAGCAGTCGAACTTGAAAGTATACTAACCTCTGACATAATGCAAATGGACCAAATTTCTTGCTTATGAAACTCCTTGAAACCTCTGCTAAATCTTTCTCTTAGACACTCTAATATGATCGTCTAACAATGCTTGATACTCTGGAAAAAACGGATTGAAGTTTGGAGTTGATTTGGGTCCTATAAATAGGTTTCGAATAGACACATACATTTGGGACACTTCTGTTGGTTAAGGGACACATCTGTTGAGAAACTAAAGTGATGGGTCACTTCTTTAGCAACAGACATATCGGCTGGGATTTGGGCCGTTAGATCTCGCTCAAAAGCGCGGAGGAAACGCCTTCCGTTAGATCTGATGGACTTATACCGAAAGTAGCCCGAAATCTAAGAAGATCAGCCGTTGGATGAAGTTTCGGGGCATCCCACTCCGTGCCCAACACGGACCTAACGCCATCCATTGGATCTGGCTTTTAGCGCGGAGAGAACGCCAACCGTCAGATCTGGACGTGTTCCCTTTGCGAGAATGGCCCCCATACAAACTTTTCCGTATTGCCTTTTGGTCCCTAACTTAACAATTTTCCGTCCAAACTTCAGACTTGAATATCTCATTCATCTGGAAACGGGTTTGAGTGATTCTTGAGTCTAAACTAAAGAGCTCGACGAGACGAACGCAATGGAGTGCTTTGTTTCTGAGTTTGACGATTTTAACCGATCCAAAATCGGCTTCGATTTCAACAGTCACTAGATTATGTATCTATATTTTCGCTTTTTAAATAAAGATCCTCTCTAACTCAACTAGTGAAACGCTTGGATTACATTGTGGAGGTCTTGGGATCGACCTACACACACAACACCTTTTTTTTCTAGGATTTCCACTACTTACATTTTTTTTCCTAGAATGTCTATTATACACGTTAGTTGAAAGTATTGTTTGGTTTAGGATGAATGCTTATTAAAAATACTTTATAAATTGCATGTTTGGTTTAAAATTGGTTCTTACTAATTGAACTAATTCAATTTTGACCTCCTCAAAGTGACCAACTTAATATAAACGGTTTCGTAGAGATGTTGAGTTTTCTAAATAACTCTCTTAATTTTGATTTTGTCTGATTTTTTAGTGACTTGTATTTTGGACTTCAAGGTTTTTTACACGTTTGTTATAGTAAACATGTCAGTAGAAAGAAAAGTTTATCTTCATTTTTTCTTCCACTACGATCTCTTCCTCTTCATCATCGTTGTCTTAATCTTCACCAATATCTCTTCATCCCTTCCTTTGTTTTTTATCTTAATATTTTTTGGAATCTAGTTGGGGAAAAGATCTCCAAATCATATTGATGAGAAAATTAGAGATTACTTGTTGTACATCAAAATTACCATGACATATCTAAACTATAAATAAAATTTTGTTGAAATTTTGTTTTTTGATTCTAGCCTGATCGTATATTATGGAATTCTTTCACTAACTATAATAAAAAAGTGCCCCACTATTAAAATTTTCTGGCCTCGCCACTGACTATCTTTTAGATCTTAGTCAATTTCCAAATGAAAAAAATACAAATGCCTTTTTTTTTTGGGTTGAAAATGTTCTTTTTTAATAAATAACACTTGTTACCACCACACTCTTCACTCTCCTGTGTTATCAGACATCTATGTTTTCTCTTTAAAAAGATTGATTAGCAACTTTATGACGAAATCTTATTATTTTTACAAGAGCAGGAGTGAAACTAATTATAGCATAATTCTCACATATCTATTGACTATGGATGAACCAAATCTCTCATTTATTATCATACATCTTTGCCTTCTCTTTAAAGAGGAATATGAAATTTTGTTTTATATTTTCCTTATATAGATGATCCTAATAAAAGTGAAAGTGGAATGTCTATTATAACTACAAATCCTTCTGATATCATTTGATAATAAACATTTTTATTGTGCCTAACAAATAAATTTTGTTTAGAACATTGGCCGACATAATCAATACTTTTGGTGATTATTATTTCACAGAAATAAGAGCCAAACTAGTTATAGCATAATTCTCACGAATATATTGACTAAGGATTAACCAAATTAACAAGGCCGTTTGGAAATTGATCGTAACACACACATATATAGATTTGAGCACGAAAGAAAGTGATTTAAACCATAAATAACTAGAAAAAACGAATCATAATTCATTTATGACAGATATATTTGCACAGAAAGTGAGACGTCCTCAAACCTATGCCAAATGACATAGTTAACAAAGAGAACTCCCAACAATAAATACGTCAAGTAGTGCTCTACGCTTCCATATTTACTAAACAATCTACAACGACGATAGTCTATCTCACACATTAGTCGTTCAAATGTTAATCGGCTTAAATGGACGGGCATAATTTAAAGATAGAAATAAGGGTTAATTTGTCCCACTAAATCCTACCGTCCATCTAAACTAGTCCGGATTATAATGTCCGTAGGATCACCGGGTAAGAATAATATATTTTTGTTTTAAGTAGGGTGACTGACGCCTCCTATCAGTTTCTCTACAATCT
>BEHA01050358.1:2421354-2438470 GCA_002897215.1 Eschscholzia californica subsp. californica | reverse complement strand
TGCAATTAGATGTGTTTGCGACAAAACAATTTCTCGCAGAAAAAATTTTCTATGGCGAAATAAATAATTGTTGCTAATAATACATTTTGCCACAAAATTTACTTCGGTCACCAAAAATTTTCTTTGCGGATAATAATATTTGGTCGATAAAATTCTTTTCCACGACAGGTTTAATAATTGTCGCTAAATTTTTGTCGGAATTAAAGGTTGGTCTCTATAAAAATGCCAGCAAAATAATAATTGTCACCGATAATAATTTTTGAAGACTGATTTTATTTGTCTCTGAAAATATTTTCGCGAAAAGATATATTTTGTTTGCTAAACAATAAACCAAAATAAAATTGTCTAATCTAAAATAACTAAAATTTAACATGTCAAAATCGCCATATTACTATAGTTGAGTCGCACTTTTTATTTTATTAGGTAGTAATTGTTATGGAAAGTGTTACTTGGAACATATTCTATTAAGTCTTAAGTATTTCTCTTCAACTTAAAATAATTATTAAGTTCAATTTCGAATTTCAATCTTGACATTCTCGATTTTATTATAAAACTAAATATCAATTAATATTTTTCTTTCAGAAGTCACTTATGTTATCCATTGTCTATCGTGAATATTGAAATCCACTACTAATATATATTTAAAGCCGGTTAAGTAGATTTAAATGTAGATGACAATTGTCTTCACCATCTCTCTAATTATCATAGTACCGTAAATTCATTTGAATATAAATAACTAAATTTTTTGTCCATAAACTATGTATGTAATGGATTAGGCCTTCGTCACCTTAAAATACACATTTTTGTTAGATTACTTCAACATACCGAATTCATACACATAGTTTTGGAAACTAATTAAATACGATAATGTTAAAAGAAGTATCATGATAATAAGGTATAGACGAGAATTATAAAGATTAAATTTAATTTCCCAATGGACCTCTAGTTTGACAAAAATGTTAGTACTTCTTAAAGTACACATTTGTATTTACTTGACGAAAACAACAAATATATTGATGACTAGATATTTTTTTCATTCGTATTCTACTATGTTTTACATTTTTTTTTATCAAATTCAAGTGTTTTGACCATGGTCTATATGTTTTGACCGTATCATTACTACTTTTTCCTGCCCCATCGTTTTCTTTTGTTTCTATAAGAAAGATCGTACAAATATTTGCATAACTTGATCTACTTGAATTTTGAAAAAAAAATACTAGTGGCGGGGCTCGAACCCATGATGTTTGAAGCACCAACAACCTATCTATCCATTGAGCTAAGAAGCCGTTCATGTTATTCTATCCTGTTTTATTTTTATTAACAATTACGAGTTGTTCCTGTTCTAAATTAGGGCACAAATGAAAGCAAACCCACTTCCCACTTTTCTGAACTAAACCGTGAGAAATGGAGGGAGCTTCTCAAACATGATCAAAGCATACCCACTTCCCACTTACCTTGCTTCCATTAACAAGGTGTCCATTTAATAGACTCAAATCTTCTTCAAATCTCTATTATATGAAGTTTAACCAATTGAAGATCATCAAGGAGCAAATATTTAGGTATTTTTCTTATCCTCTTCTATTATATTTGTTGCAGGTTAACCTAGTGTTTAAAACTACAATAATTTTTCGAAATTTTGGGATGATTGTTGTTAATGTTTACATTGACTTAAGTATTAGAAATTTGCTCATATGGTTTTGATTCATTTGGTTATATTTTGTCTCATTTATGAAATTCTATAAAGAAATAAACTTAAGGAACCTAGGATTCAAATGTATAAGTATCCAATTCTAGGGTGCAAGTTTGTTCATATAACCCTAATATTCAGTTTTAAATGTTGCTGGATGAAGAAACTGAAAGAGATTTAGTAGCAGAATAAGTTTCATGTACCTTCTCACTGTGGATGTCTCGGTTCATAAAGTGTCCGCTCAAGTGCACTGATTTTTCCCTAGATGCGTATACATAAACTGAAAATCTTCCTTCGTGGTCTTAATAGAACAAATCAATAAGATTTTTTAGTTAAACACCAGCACAGGAGGGATGTTATCATAGCTGAAAGAAGAAATTTTATGGATTAACAATCAGAAATATGTCCGCAGATAGTTTCTTCAAAGAGTGGATTGACATGTTGAATAATTATCTACAAAAAATAAAAACACTAAAGAAATTTGTGGCAAGATAATAGTGGGGAAAGGTAGGTGCTGCAAAGTTACTCAATATCAATTGAATTATAACGAGTTAATTATTTAGAACAAATGCAAATAATGTTAACTTTTTCACTGACCCATGTATGAAATATTTGAGAGTACTTATGTTTGGTTGCAACTCAAGATCAAAAGTACTTGACACTGAGTTTGATTCTTAGCCAGTATTATTTGTAGGTTAATTATCTTATTATAGTGTTAATTCATTTGTTATGTAAAAGGTGTTGACCAATTTGAACAATATTCAGCAAATTTCTTTTGATTTCGTAGACTAGTATTTTGAAGATGTCTATAACTAGCAAAAGAAATGATTTTTTCTTCGGAAAACCATAAACCCTTAGGAGTCGAAGTGACAAAACTACACCCTAATTGTCTCTGTAGTGAAGTTCTATATTCTTGATTTCTTGTTTAAAGATATTTTCATCCACTTATACATATGCCAGTGAGTTTACATTAGATTTTGGTGGTCGTCGTCCTATTATTTAGTCTTGTAAAGAGGTAATAGTGGGTAAAATCCTAATTTCTATAAAATACTAATGGAATCAATGCTAAGTCTTTCCCTTATATTCTCAACTCAACCTATTTAGAAACTGAACTACGATGCAAGAATGTTACAGATCATCTATTTATCTATTTTTTGCCTTTTCCGGTAACTCTGTAAGTTGCATTTTTACCTCTTATATTCTCACTACTGACTTTATGTCGGTTATTTGCATTCATAGCTTTAGCACATGGTTTTTGTTTAATAGTCGATTGCTGATTTTTGTTCTTGGTTAACGATCATATGTTTTTTTATGTTTGATATCTAAGATTCATTTTCAGTATATATACTTCATATTTATTTTACCAATTTGGTTTCACATCTCTTTATTTGATGCATTAGGTCATGTCTTATCTCTAGTGAGAATGAAAGAATAAGAGAGTTTTATTTTCTATTTTGAGTTAACAATGACATTCTCTTACAATTTATTCCTTTTGGACTGTCCAGTACGCAGTTGCAGCGACCTTGGCTGAAGAGCAAGGAGGAGTTGTTGCATTTCAAAGGTAATTTAAATATTTAACCATGTCTCCAAATAACAGTGCTATCACTTAACACTAGAAAGTGAAAATTAGTTGACTTGGCAGATATCGTAGTTAATTTATTATTACGTTGGATTACCATATCTGTTTCGGGTAAATCTCTTGTATTTACAAAGCTAGATTGAAGTGTCTTAAGCGATTTCATCACCTACGAATTAAGATAAAAATAAACTGAATAGGAGGTAAGAAATGTTCCAAAATTTATACTATTCCAAAATTTATAGGAAGAACGTATTTAGACATGAAATTAAAATTTTCTCAGTAGAAATACAATCCCTCAGGCTATAATGATATATATATATATGGATAATTCTTGATTGTTTACTACGTTTTCATATTTGTTACCTACTTAATTTATTTAAAGCGTATGATTGATGATGACATTTGGATGCATATTTGACCGAAATATACATGAGTATCTAAAATACTTTTATTTCATTGTGTTACTAAGACAGGATGTACCCTCTAAATACCTGTGACGGTTAAACACTATTATATATTACGTTCATAAGAAAGTGCATTAGTTAACGACTAGATATCTTATTAGTAACTCATTCTGCATTAAAAGAGATTAATATGTTTGTATGCTTTAAGCAGGATGTCAAATATGAACAGAAGTTGGATGTTTAATAACAACAGATTGAGTCATGAATATGAGTTAGGGGTAAAATCCTTTCTTGATGCAGCAAAATTGCACCTTAACAATGAGCAGAAAACACGGTGTCCATGTCAAAATTGTATAAACTCTAAATTTTTTACTTTAGATGGTGTTGAAAGCCACTTGTATAGATTTGATATTGCGAGAAGCTACCAACGATGGGTGCATCATGGGGAAAGTATTGATTTTTCTAGGAAAACTTCAAATTTAAATAATGTGAATGATTCTACCAATGATAAATCACTTGGTGAAGATGATGAAGAAGTGATCCAAATGTTAAATGATATATGTGGCCCAATGTCTATTGGTAATATTCCAAGAGATGGAGGTGATGGGTTTGAGCCAGTTGACCATCACAATAATGTTAATGAGCAGAACAACGAATTTCAAAAATTCGCTGAATTACTAGGTGAAGCTAAGCAAGAATTATGTCCTGGTTGCACGAGTATGTCATCATTGACTTTCCTAGTCAAATTGATGCATGTAAAAGTGCTAAATCGCATTAGTAATAAAGGATTTGATATGTTGCTTAAATTGTTGAAAGAAGCTTTTCCAGTAGCGAAAATTCCTGCTACATATTACGATGCCAAGCAAATGCTTCGTGATTTAGGGTTAGGTTATGAAGCAATTCATGCTTGTAAATTTGATTGTGCATTATACTGGAAGGAACATAAAGATAGAAATGACTGTCCAGTATGTGGGGAACCTAGGTATGTACGTGATGATGTCAATGGTAAGAAAGTTCCGCACAAAGTATTGCGTTACTTTCCATTAACACCAAGGTTGCAAAGATTATTTTCATCAAAACACACAGCTTCTGACATGAGATGGCATAAAGAGAGACGTGTGGACGAAGATGGTGTTTTACGTCATCCAGCTGATGGGGAAGCATGGAAAGATTTGGATAAGCGCTATCCCTGGTTTGCAGAAGATGCTCGTAATGTTAGGCTTGGTCTTGCCACCGACGGGTTTAATCCCTTTGGGAACATGAGCAACTCATATAGCATGTGGCCAGTGATACTTATCCCATACAATCTTCCTCCCTGGAAGTGTATGAAAGAACCATATTTTATGATGTCATTGCTTATTCCTGGCCCTCAAGCACCTGGAAAGGACATTGATATATATTTACGTCCTTTAGTAGATGAATTAAAGGAGTTATGGCATACTGGTGTACAAACTCTTGATGCTTCAACTGGAGAAAGTTTTCGTATGCATGCAGCTGTAATGTGGACCATAAATGATCTTCCTGCATTTGCTAATTTGTCTGGGTGGAGTACAAAGGGGTACATGGCATGTCCTGTTTGTAACAAGGACACTTCATCATGTAGATTGAGGAGTAAAATATGTTATGGGACATCGTCGGTACTTGCCTACAAATCATAGATGGCGGAGAAGTAAAGTTCATGACGGAAAATGCGAATATAGGCCTCCACCTACTGAGTTTACTGGATATGATTTGCTACAACAACTTGAGAAGATTAATAATTTTAAGCTTGGAAAGAACCCAAAAATATCGAAGAAAAGAAAACGGTCACCTGAAGAGCTAAATTGGACAAATAGGAGCATTTTGAATGAGTTAGAATATTGGCCAGGTCATAAAATAAGACATAAGCTTGATGTAATGCACATTGAGAAAAACATATGTGATAACATTGTCGGCACCTTGATGAATATGGAAAATAAGACAAAGGACACCGACAAAGCTCGACTAGATTTAGCTGATCTGAAAATAAGGAAAGAGTTGCATCTACAACAAAAAGGGGAAAATATGTAAAGCCTCATGCATGTTATACTTTGACACTGGAACAAAGAAGAGACTTTTGTAAGTTTTTGAAATCAGTGAAGTTTCCAGATGGTTATGCAGCGAATATATCAAGAAGTGCTAACGTTACCGATGGAAAGATATTAGGGCTGAAAAGTCATGATTGTCATGTTTTATTACAACGACTTCTCCCTGTTGGAATACGTGCGTACTTGCGTAAGGATATTTGTGATGCCTTAATCGAGTTGTGTAACTTTTTTCATGATTTATGTGCAAAGACATTATATATGGATCATTTGAAAAAGTTAGAGGAGGGGATCGTCTTGATTCTCTGTAAATTGGAAAGAATATTCCCCCCTGCATTTTTTGATGTTATGGTTCATTTGGCCGTTCATTTACCACGCGAAGCACAACTTGTCGGACCCGTTGGTTGCAGTTGGATGTACCCAATTGAGAGGTATGCATCACTTCCATATTAATACTTTAAAATGATTATGTTTCATTTTTGAAACTATTTTTCATTATCATATATTCACCCGTTTGTCTTAAATATATTTGTAGGAGCTTAGGAACGCTAAAACGTCATGTCAGAAATAAAGCACGACCAGAAGGTTCGATCGCAGAGGCTTACATTGTCAATGAATCTTTAACTTTTTGTTCAATGTACCTACATGGGATTGAAACAAAATTTACTCGAGATGAACGAAATACCGATTCATCTTCTCAAGACCAATGTAAAAAGTTCCTATCTGTTTTCAGTCAAAATGTTCGCCCAATTGGTGCAAAGAATGCAAAACGATTATCATTGGAAGAACGAGAACGAATGTCCTTGTTCGTTTTGAATAATTGTGAGGAATTGCAACCATACATGGAGTATGTTTTTTGCTACTTTTCTCCCTCCAAAACTATCTTTTGAGAAATCATATGATTTGCTAATATTAGCTTGTATAGGGAACACATGAAAATACTGGCAGAAGAAAGTAATGCAAATATAATACAAAGACAACAAAAACACTTTCCTGAATGGTTTCGTCAACGTGTAAGTAATTTAGACTAAATCTGATTAAATTATGTAGTATTAGTAAGCCTATATGTCAAACTATAACCTAAATTTTTAAACTTTCAGATGATATCTTTGCACTTTAACAAGTCTGCAGAAGCTACTACTGAATTGTATTCACTTGCATGTGGACCTGATTTTCGTGTTAAATCATACTCAGCTTGTATTGTGAATGGAGTCCGCTACCACACTAAAGATCGTGAAACTCGACGTACAACCCAAAATAGTGGAGTTGTTGTAAGTGGGGAGCATGAAGGCAGTGAAATTGATTTTTATGGTACCTTATGTGATGTTATCGAGATGGATTATATGTTAGGATACCGAGTTGTATTGTTCAAGTGTCAATGGTTTGACATAAATCCTAAGAAAAGTAAGATTCGGAATGATTACAATCTTACATGCATTAATGTGAGTAATACATGGTATGCAAATGATCCATTTGTTCTTGCGACCCAAGTACAACAAGTATTTTATGTCAATGATCATAAGTTTGGGCCAAACTGGAAAGTAGTGTTAAAAATGCGACATAGACACTTGTGGGATGTGCCTGAAATGAGGCAAGTGGAAGAAGAACAAATAGACACTGTAGAAACAACTACTCATGAAGCCTATCAAGACTCAGGGCCTTCAAATCTTTGTATTGTTGAAGAAGATGATTTCCAAATAACGGAATACGACGTACAAAATGTTGAACCAGAAGTGGTGAATTTAAAATCTGTTCAGCACTTTGATAACATCACCGATGACTTGAGTGAAGATGATGAAACATCAGTAGATCATAACAGTGATGAAGAAGAGATTGTCGAGACTGAGGAAGATACTGATATTGATGCTTAGTTTTGAGTTTTAGTTGTTAATTAAGACTATTTTGTATTCTTGGAATAATATTGAGCATTTCATCTAACAATTCAATTATCAATTTTTTATATGATTTTTATGTTATTTTTTATATTAGTTTCGAGATGATGTTACTTTTATATATAATCATTTAACTACATTTTTTTGTATAGTTTTCACTCTTTGATTGTTTAGATTACAGATGACTTCTACTGCTCCGCAACCTCACTCGGCTTCCTCAACACCAACTTCCACAGACCCCGCAGGACAAGCTCAAACTAACCAAGGTAATATTAACTAAAAAAATTATAACACAAATCATAAATTCTAAGTATTGATATATTGTTTTTATTTTGTAGGATCGACTTCAATGAGGAGGGGACGTGGACCTACTCGAAGTTCTGGAATAGATTAAATAATGAAGTCGAGCGGAAAGTTGACCATCAACTTTTCAACATTTGAAGGTAGACCAATTTGCGAAAATGCAAGTAAGCTTGCTAGCGAATGTGGCACAATAGTTTGACTTTTCGCTCCACTTCAGGTGCCAAAGTGGAGCAAAATTCCAGAGCATGATATTCAATCTTTAATTGAACGCGTCGAGGTATGTGAAAGTTTATATAAATTTATTGAATAAATTTCATCATTTAACTATTGCTCACCTTGATTTGTGTTCTTCTTGTGTAAGGATAAATTTGAGATTGATACTTCGGTCCCATGTGTTAAGAAGTATATATATGATTCAATGGCGAGGAAGTATAGCAACTACAGATCTGTTTTGTATAAACACTTCAAAAAATATAGCTCATCTGGAGAAGCAAGCAAGAATAGATATGAAGGTGTTTCACAGGAAAATTGGGATTGGTTATGCCGTTTATTTGATTCAGAGGACTATAAGGTATGCGGTATCTTTTCACATTTTCATACTTATTCAAAAGTAAATTTTGTTTTTTTTTTCCTTCTAGAAACGCTCAGAGGCCAACATTGCAAATCGAGCAAAACTTCCATTTAATCATTGTGCTGGGTCAAGATCATTTGTATCTCATCGTGAGATAGTAAGTACACATTTTTTGTAATTTGTACACTCAAAATTTTTCTATCTTTTTTATGGATGACATATTTTTTTATATAATTGTTGGCTTGTTCATATAAATTATATACTAATCTTTTTGGTTACCATATAATACTTTTGATTTACTAGAAAAGAAAAGCTGGAGAGCAAATCGGAAAAATACAAACATTTTATAGTACACACTTCAGCGAAAAAGGAGGTTGGACTAATGATGAAGCTCGCTCTAAATATGTAAGTGTATTATCAATTGTTAATATTACTTCATACATTGTTGTTACCTTTCGATATTTGTCATGTTTGTTCATTTAATAAATATGAAAATTAAGTAGATAGCTAACACAATGGAATCCTACATAACCATAAGGGAGATTTTTTTTAGATAATGGGAACCTAAGTGATTAAGGTTATGATTTTTTTTTTTCCTGTTTCTTGGTTGCATTTGTTTTTGTTGTGTTTTAGGCTCAATGTGTACATACAAGAATATAGATTATTGGGTTCAAGGAACTATCACCTATTATCAACTTTGAAAATAAATAGTAATCGTTGAACCGTAGTTAAAACCCGTCCATACCTTGATACACTTGTATTTCCATTAAATCGTTTGAAGTATAAATTTGTAACATACATTTCCACTCACTATATTATTATTTATGTTTGTACTATCTACTATATTGAACTGTTTACATTTGGACACTTAATTTGTTTGTAAAAGATATGACAATGTGAAGAATGTTAGAATTATGGATATACTGTTGTTAATTGGATATTTATATGTTAGAAGTTTCCATCTCCATATATGATTACTCAATATTGTAGATAAAACAAATTCCAGAGACTTAAATTTTATATATTCCACTCTTGGATGATCAATCAAATGATAGTGTTTTACTATGTTTGGGAGTTCAACTATTAACTTCTAAATGTGAAGTTCGATTTGGTTGAGTTGTCATATATATATATATATATATATATATATATATATATATATATATATTTCATTGGTAAGATGTAAATCGGAATAATTGTTATTTTTCTTATTCAACTCGTGTATGTTTTTTTATGTTAACTTTCATGTCTATGATGATGTTTCTTGTTAGAAAAACTACTAGTAGTTTTGTACTGGTATTAAGTATATAATATCATGAGTGTTTCTGTGTTTCAAATTATATTTGTGGAGACAAATTCAATGGTGATATTAATATTTTAATAATATCTTAAACTTTTTATATGCAGGAGCAGATGGTTCAACTGCAACAGAGCAATTTAGAGAGCTCTACACCACGTGGAGAAGATGAGATTTTTTATGAAGTAATGGGAAAGAAACCTAAACCACCGTCTTATAAAAGTACAACATCAACCACTTCAAATGGAGTAATCGAAGAATTACGTACTATGGTTATGATTCAAGATGAAAAGATTCATACTCAGAATGAAGAAATCAATGTGTACAAAGACAAACTTAAACAAATAGAGGACGACAATGAAAACTTCAGAAGGATGATTCTTAGTCAAATTGGTTTAAGTATTCCTGATGGCAGGACCTCTTCAAACACCAGCAATATTTGAGTTCAGTTTTTTGTTTCTAGATTTTTCTTAGAAAAGACTACTTAGTTGTTTGGATACTTTATTAGTCTTTTATGTGTTTTGCTTTGAAGAATTAAGGATGCCTTAGTTGTAAGTTGTTTTACTACATTAGTTAACGGTTATGTTTTGTTATATTGATTCAATTTCATATAAATTTGTCTTTGAATATTATTTATTATGATGTCGCAAAATATTATGCGACGAACTATTTATAGCTAATTTAAATTTGAAGCAATATCGTTTAGTCACTAAATATTTTGTAGCGACAAACTTACTTTGTCGATAAAACAATTCGTCCATAAAAATATTTTCAACAACAATACTGTAACGTCGTAAAAAATTTATGAGACGAATTATTTCGTCACATAATAAATTTGAGATGAATTTATTTAGTCACTGAAAACTTTTATGGCGACGATCTTATTTAGTCACTGGAAACTTTTACAGCGACAAACTAACTTTGTCAGCAAAAATACTTTTCGAGACAATAAATTTTTGTTAATAAAAAAAATTTGAAACCAAATATTTTGCCACAGAAAAATTCTTTAGGGACTACAACTTTTGTCACTGAAAAATACTTTTGGTGGCAAATATTTTGGTCGTTGAAAAATACTTTCAACAACAATTGAATTTTGTCGTTAAAAATATTTTTTTATGACTAAATAGTTTTTGTCATTGAAAAGTATTTTTTGCGGCGAACTTTTATTTCGCCACTAAATACATTCCCTGACGATGCTACTACGACCAAGTGACGACAAAATTTTTTTCGTCGATAAACATTTTTTGCAACAAAAATCTAATGTTTAGCGACAAAATTTTTTGTCGCTAGAACCGTTTTTTCTTGTAGTGTCTAAAGGTGTTTATCTTGGCAACTGGAGCAAAGGTTTCTTTGTAGTCTTCTTCATATGTTTGAGTAAATTCCTTAGCAACCAACCTCGCTTTATGGCGTTTTATACTTCCATCACTTTTGTATTTAGTTTTATACACCCAACGACAACCAACAGTTTTCTTTCCGTGTGGTAACTTTACAAGTTCCCACGTCTTGTTTTCATCTAAAGCTTGCAACTAACCTTTCATAGCTTTCATCCAGATTGGGTTGGATCGAGCTTCTGTAAAATTTATTGGCTCTTGATCACTCGATATTGCACTTAAAAAGGCAGAATGTGAAGGAGCAACATTATTCATAAGTCAAATGGGCCTCCAAAGGGTAAGCAACCGCATGGTATGTGAAGAAATCTTTCATTTTTTCTGGAGGTCTTGTCTCTGTACCAGACCTTCTTAGTATTGGAACTGCTTCACTTAGAGGAGGTATCATTTGTTCTTCTATCCTATCACTGGGATCATTATTTATCAGAGTGGGTATTGGTTGATTTGTTGATTCAACAAGTTTAACATCATTGTTAGAGGATTCGTTATCAATAGTAGGAAGTGGCATAGAGTTGTCATCTCTGGCAGGAAGCGGTACCATGTCAGCCATATACTCCCCCTGGGACCGATTCCCAGATTCAGAATGAAAATAAGCATTATCTTCATCAAATAAAACATCCCGGGAAATCATAAGTTTTTTGGTTTTTAGATTATAACATACATACCCCTTTTTAGTTGAAGAATATCCCAAGAAAACACATTTACTTGATCGAGCATCAAATTTGTCACGATTTTGTGTTTGTTGGTGCAAATTTGTCACGATTTTGTGTTTGTTGGTGAACATAACACACACACCCGAATACCCGAAGATGAGAGATATCAGGTTTATGCCCTTTTAGAACTTCTAATGGAGATTTAAAATTAAGGATTCGAGTAGTAAGTCTATTGATCAAATACGTAGCAGTTAACATACTATGAGACCAATACCTTTTTGGAACGTTCATTTGCATCATGAGGGCCCGAGTAGTTTCTAGCACATGTCTATTTTTGCGTTCTGAAACACCATTTTGTTGCGGTGTGCCAACACAACTCTTATGATGTATAATACCCTGACTGCGGAGATAATGAGGAAGTAAACCTTTGACATATTATGTACCATTATCAGATCTAAAATATTTAATTTTAGCATCAAACTGATTTTTCACCATGCAATAAAAATCTACGAAAACATAATACACATCACTCTTAGATTTCAGTAAAAACAACCACGTCGTCCGAGATCAATCATCAATAAATAACACAAAATATCTATAACCATCATATGAATCAACTAGAGCAGGACCCCATAAGTCTGAATGAACTAACTCAAAAGGCTAGTAGTTTTAGATGTAGAAATATTAAATGGTAAACGAGTTTGCTTAGAGAACTGACAAACATCACAGATACTGGACTCTATTGAAAAAGTAGGAAAAATATGAGATAAAATACGACTAGAGGGATGCCCAAGACGCTTATGGAGAATGGAAGTTGGCACAAGATTTGTTGTATGACACGCCTTATTCTGAGGACTGAACAAGTATAAGCCATTTGAGTAGACTCCTTTACCAATCATCAAATTCGTCTTTCGATCCTGAAAGATGACGGAAGTAGGTGTAAAAATAACATTACAATTTAAAGAATTTGTGATCTTTCCGACCTATAGAAATTGAACAGGAAATGATGGAACTACAAGTGTCTCTGAGGGAGAGCAATTTGAGAAAAAATAAACTTTCCCACTTTCTGAAAAAGGGACTGTGCTTCCATTAGCCACGGCAACATTATGCATATGAGATTTAGAAGAAAAATCATTAACAGATGAAGGGTCGTTAGTCATGTGGTCGGTAGCTCCAGAATCAACAATCCAAATATTAAATTTTGAACCAAATGAAGTAAGAAGGGCATGTAAAGTACCTGAACTGTGAGGAGGTGGAAGGTTTTTGTTCAGATGAGACAGACTTACTCATTTGTTCGAAAAGATGACTCATTTTATTAATAGTAGATGTATCAGCTATATTTGCACGCTCAGTCTTACCCATTTGCTAAAGTAATTGACTTAGTTGATTCAATGTAATAGAACTATCAGCAACTGTTGCACGATCAATTTTACCTTTCTCAAATTTAGATTTGAGGTGAGGATGCAATTCCCAACATTGATGCTTTGTGTGCCCACTTTTACCACAATGTTCACAATGATATGTTTCACGTCGTCCTTTATTTTTATAATTTTTTCATCTTCCACCACTAAAATATTTTCCCTTTTCTTCCTTCGCCACCATGAGAGCACTCGATTCAGGTATATCAGAAAAATTCTTAAAATTCATAGCCTTCTTTCGAGTTTCTTCACGTTGAATAGTAGCAAAAACATTGGATAAAGTGGGCAAAGTGGAACTCATAAGGATATTGCTTTTTAAGGAATCATGTTCTGGCTTGAGACTACTAAGAAGTGTAAAAATCTTATCTTCCTCTGCCCTTTGTAAAAGACCCTTAGCATCAGTTGTATGTGGTCTATATAACTCAAGTGCATCCCACATTCGCTTTAGTGTGCCGAGATGTTTGGTAAACGATTTTTCAACCTGCTCTACTTTGGAAATTTCACATTTAAGTTCAAAAATACGTGCAGCATTATTTTGATGCCCATATAAATCCGCCACAGATTTCCATATATCCTTTGCAGATTCAGAAAATGAAAATATTTCACTAATATCCGGTACCATTGAGTTTAAAAGCCATGATCTAACAAGTTGGTCATTAGCAATCCAATCGTCATACTTAGGATCCGCTAGATCAGGACATTTAGCATTACTATCAATGAAACTAGTTTTCTTTTTTCCACCAAGAGCTAGTATAACAGCTCTCGACCAACAAACATAATTAAGGCCATCTAGAGGAACAAAAGATAACTTTAAACTAGTATTGTAATCCATTTCCGCCATTAGAACACACAATAAGGAAAAAAATAACCAGTATAAAATCTAAGAAGGCTGAAGGGATTAAGGACTTATCTTGAGATGAGTAATACCGAATCACTCTTAACAAAGTATAAGAGAAAAAAATATCCAACCGAGAGGCACACAAGCGCAACCCTATCTTCTTCCCCAAACAAAAGAAACGATCTCCCTTCTCAAAATTAAAGAAAAATTAATTCTTCCAATCAAGAAGATTGAGGATGTTGTGCATATAATTTTCTTCAGAAATAATTATGAAGATGTTGTTTCTTCACCAACAACCAGAAAAAATTTCTGAAGATGTTGTTTCTTCACCAACAATCAAAAAAAATTCTAAAGATATTGTTTCTTCACCAGCAAATAGTGCTTATGAATATGGAGATGAAGGTTAAATTGACTCAAATTTCAGTAAGTCAAGAAGGATTTTAACAGATTCAAATTGAAGCTTCTCTTGTTCGCAAAATCGGAGTGGATCTGACGTAGCTCTGATACCATATAGAAGAAAAATATAGATAATGAGATAATGAGATAATGATTTATGTGGTTCGGCTAAGCCTACTCCACGGGAGAAGAAGAGAGCTCGTATTTCTCATTCATGGAATCTTGGAGATGAGGTTACATCAGTTTTATAGATCAATACAAGAAACTAATTTAAGCAACACAATAGAGATATCATATCTTGCCTAAATTGTGATACTCAAATCTAAGACTATGAAGGAAATAAGTATATATTTCATATATCTTTCAAATCTTCTCCACCAACATGTTTCAAGTGTATCGTCTACCGTTAGTCAAATGAGAGATGTGAGGAAACATGTAAAGCTGGTGATGGAAATAAATTTTCTATCTTTGACACCTAAATGTGATAATGTGGTGGTGGTTATTGAAGAAACGAAAGACTTGAAATCTATAACGGTGGACGAATTGATGAGAACATGGCAAATACATGCACAGAATAAAGAATTAATAGGAATATTGCAAGTATTTCAAATCATTTGTTAGATTTAGTACTAAAGCTTAGTTTAGAATAAGAACAATGTACACCCCAAAGAGGACGAATAGGCTATGTATGAAAGTCGTGGTAGAGGTTATGATAAGTTGAAAATGCTATGGTAACCATGGAAGAGGCTTTCCAAACAATGGAGGAAGAAAAATTTCTAGAGAAAGAAGAACAAATGAATCAAAAGAAAGAAGAAATACTACTGGACCTCATTGTAGGCAAAATAGGAGAAGAGAGATGTTGAGGTCACGATTATCATAAATTTGAACGATGTAGTAACGAATGCTCAAACAACTCTAGCAAGAAGTTTTCCAAACTAAACCAGTTACTGATGAGAAGAGATGGAGTTCAGGTGGTACGGTCGAAAATATAAGCGAAAGTCTGATAGCAATGAAGCCTGATACTGTTGTATTTAGTCCAAACCTAAGTACTTGTCATGTATCAATTACAGAACATGACCTACCAGTTTACTGTTGTCCTCCAAATGACCAAACCAATGAGCCTTTCATTGATTTCAAATTCCCTGATCCTTCTAAACCTCATCGAATTCGTAGACCTATTCACGAAATCGTAAAAGACCCAGAATTCGTAGCTAAGTATGCAAAAGCCCTAAGGATCATGAAGTCTCTTCCTTTCGAAGATCCCCGCAGTTTCATGCGTCAAGCCGGTGTGCACTGTCTATATTGCACCGGGGCCTATGACCAAAACCACTCAAATACTGTCCTACACATTCATAGATCCTGGATTTTCTTTCCTTGGCATAGAATGTACGTTTACTTCCATGAAAGAATCATGGGTAGTCTTATAGGCGACGATACCTTTGCTTTGCCCTTTTGGAATTGGGACTTACCCGAAGGAATGATGATTCCATACATGTTCATGAATGAACAGTTTTTCGATAAGGAACGAGAAAGCTCTCACTTGCCTCCAAGAGTGATGGATTTAAATTATAACTACAATGATTCAAGTCCAATTCCAAACGACATTGACCTAATCGAATCAAATCTCGCTTTTATGTATAATCAAATGGTTTCTGCAGCAAAAAAGACTACACTTTTCATGGGATGTATAAGTACGCCTGGTCCAGATGGTGTTTGTGATGGAATGGGAACTATAGAGACTGCACCTCATAATACAGGTCATGGTTGGATTACTAGTAAAAGTAACCCTCAACAGGAAGACATGGGAGCATTTTACGTAGCGGCACGAGACCCAATTTTCTTTGGACATCATTCAAATATTGACCGTCTTTGGGATGTTTACCGATTCGAGCTTGGAGAAAATCATGAAGTCGATGACCCCCAATGGTTAGACTCTTACTTTTTCTTCTACGACGAGAAGTCTCAACTTGTTAGGATCACTATTAGAGACATTCTTGACATAGGCAAGCTTGGTTATTCATACACACCAGTCGAAAAACCGTGGCTCGACGCACGTCCTAAGCCTTCCATACCTCCAAAAGTCGCCCGCGACTTGTTGAAAAAGAGGGCGAATGAAAATCAGCTTGGGTTTGTTCGAGGACAATGCTTACACTCAACCATAAGACTCAAAGTCCAAAGGCCTAATATAAATAGAACCAAAGAAGAGAAAAAAGAAAAAGAAGAGGTTCTAGTTGGGATTGATGTCAAGAAAGACAAGTATGCTAAGTTTGATATCTACGTAAACGCCATAAACGAGACATCGCTTGGACCCAGACACAGGGAATTTGCAGGGGCATTCGTGTACGTGGAGCGAGGTGTAAGGAGGGTATTAAAAAAGGGTGAGGTACAAGAACACCCAAAAATGAACCTTAATTTAGGTATCTCTGAACTATTGGAAGGTTTGGAAGCAGATAGGGATGAGATCATTTGGGTATCGATTGTTCCAAGAGCTAGTAGTGGCTCGTTAGTATGCATCGATGGCGTCCGGATCGAATATGTGCGATGATTATTGGCATATTATGAAGTCCGAGTGTATGATTGCGCTTGATTAATTAATGAACATGTCTACTTCGAATTTTTGGTGGGTA
>BEHA01050358.1:2379733-2412563 GCA_002897215.1 Eschscholzia californica subsp. californica | reverse complement strand
TTTCATTCATGAGATCTTGAGTCATGATTAAGATCGTGTAGCTAAGACAGTAGTGATAGTAACCCTAAGTATTTCATAGTTTTTGTTATGTTAATGGTGATGTGGATGGTAGTTATCGATATTAATTAGATTTGAATTGTTTATGTTAAACAAAACTACAAAAAAAAAGTGTTACTTTTTTAATCAAGTCCTTATATTTTAGAGTTGTTTATTAAACGAATATTCTTATAATACTATCCTAAAACTAATTTGGTAAAGGAAAAACAAGTACACATGCAAATCGAATTTATGTAATGCACTGCTTATATCAGGTAGTGCTCTTCCTATACCAAATATCTAAAATTTCTACAATGTAATCACAATGGTAGTCGTAAATAGGTTTAGAGAGAAAGACATATTTAACCAAAATCATGAAAATAATAATAAAATATTTGTCTCTCATGTATAGAGATTCACTCACTTCCATTCTTGAAGATAATTTGTTGTTTGGGGTGTTTTTTAAATTTGGCTCGTCCCAAAATAAATAATCAGTCATTTAGAGCAACTCCAACTGCTGGAGCTCTATATTGACATAATCTTTGTATTTTACTCTTTCACTGGAGTTTCACTCCAAGCACAAATCTCTATGTTGACATCTTTGTTATTTTCTTAGTTTTAATCTATTAACTTATTATTTTTATTTATTATAACTTCTCAAATTTGAATGAAATACAATTAATATAGGTAAATTTTTTTGTATATATATTATATTAAAGATATTACAATTCATACACTACTACAAAATACAAAAATATAAACTAAAACTATTACGTAACTCCCGTAAAAGTTTAGTACTCTGGTAAGTCTCCACTTCTAGACCCACTTTCGTCTACACCTCCATACCCACTGTTGTGTCCACCACTTTCGTATCCACCAATTTCATGTCCACCACCTTCATGCACACTACTTCCGCGTCGACCACCTCCATACTCTTTTCCATATCCACCACCTCCATACCCATTTCCATATAGGGTAAAAATTGATGAAGACACCCCCACTCGAGTTCCAGTATTTTTCTCATAATTATTTGTTGTTGTTCCAAAAAATACTCAAGTTCTTCTGGCTCTATTATAGAACTTAGGTCTTTCTCCATAATATTGTTCTTTAGTCATGCACGATCATTATCTACTTTATTACATTTGACTTCTATTTTGTTACATTTTTTCAACTTGAAACATCATAAGTTGATGACACTTCTGAGTTTGTTTTAACAAAGGTTGCATGTTTTTGCATACTCTCTATTTGTACTTACTCTAGTATGTGACAAATTTTTGTTCCTTTCTGAGACACTTCAGGTAATTTCTTTTCGTGTCTTCCATGTTCTTTTTCATCTACAATTTCTTTCTCCCGACGGACCGACTAGATGATGTGATTGTGTTCCTGATGGAGATTCATTATTAGTTTCCTCAAAATTATTGAGAATTGAACTCCAGGAAATTTCGATGTAGGAGTGTTTGGTTCATATTGGTCAAATGCATTTTGGTTCATATTCGTCAAATGCATTAGAGAAGTGTTGTTGTCTCTGCACAGGTTTCTTCCTGATTTATTTCACAACTTTCAATACTGACTATATGTGCTCAAAGAAAAGCTTTTTTTTCACTTGGATCTTGTCCATACAATGATTTCGCTTGATTAAGCGACAATGTTTGAAAATTATAGATCAATTAGATATATGTGGATAGATACTTCGAAAATTAACAAAATCAAGTAAATATTTTCAATGGCTAACTCACTAACACCACTTTGATTTCGATTTCCTACTTGAGGAACACATCCTCTAAATTAGTTTATTTCCCTTGAAATCACGTTCCACCAGCATGCCAGGGACTTAGATATTCTAGATCGCTCACCACTCTCGGGCAAATGACGGAGAAAAATTTCAGTTATTCAATACCGTAGACAGTCGATTTTTTTATTGTTACCTTTAATAAGATCTTGAGATATCTCAAGATAAGAATTAGCTAAAATAACATCTTTTTCCAATGAAATGTTTTTCCTCGAGGTACCTTAGTCTTTCTGCTACTTTGCATATTTTTGATCTTTAGATAACCCTTAAAGATGTATGCTTTTAGATATATTATGAAAGTTATGAGAACTCGTGTATATATAGACAACTTTGGGTAGAAAAATCTCCAGCTTTATTTTTTCTTAAGATTATTTGATAAGACTTAACTGAGAAGAAAATTTGTATTCTTATAGCTTTTTCAGATCCATAAGATTTTCTGATAAGAAATTCTCTAGCTTTATTTTTTTCAAAATTATTTGATAAGACTGGACTGATAATAAAATTCGTATTCTTATAGCTTTTTCAGATCTATAAGATTTTCTGATAAGATAATCTCTAGTTTTATTTTTTCAAAATTATTTGACAAGACCTGAGTAATAAGAAAATCCGTATTCTTACAACTTTTTCAAATTCCATTAATAAAAAATCAAGCTAGAGAGAAAATCTCTAGCTTTTTTTTGTCAAGATTATTTGATAAGGCATGTCTGACAATAAAATTCGTATCCTTATTTCTTTTCAGATTCGATAAGATTTTCTGATAGCTTTATTTTTTCAAGTTTTTTCTTAAGACCCAACACAAGATTGAAGCTATAAATAAACACTAATTGTAGTGATCGATCATCTTACATTTCTCTACCACATCAATATTACAACAATGAATTCCGATGAAGGCTCATCTCATAATCCTGACTACGATGTAAATCCAGTCGGACAACTTCAAGAAGAACTTGAAGAATACGAGCGGACCCAAAAAGTTTTCTTATATTAGCATACACATAACATTACTCTCGCTAATTACATTTTAGAAAAAGAAGAAGATGGTGATGATAAAGTGATGGGACATGAAAATGTCCCATCAAAATCTCTTAACTTGGGTTGGTTAGTCTTTTTTCGAGCAAACTCTGATAAATTAAGTGTTTCTCTTACTCAGGTGTCTTTTACGGAGTTCAATACGAAAAACGGATAAAAACAGGAGAAAGACACACAAAAGGGCATTTTGGTCATTTGGAGATTCTAATAATTCCGATCAATGTTGATATTCAGATGAGAAGTAGAGTCCAAGACGAACGCGGAGGCGAAAACAGAAGTCGAATCGGAACTCGGATGAGAAGGATAGCCTAAGTCAAAGTTGGAGTCAAGTACGGGTGACCAAGTCAGCAGGAGTAACAAAGCAGGTGATCTGGTACTTCGTGTAGCAGAGGTTTTCGGTAGTCCCGCTCAATCTGATGGTGTTGGAGCGAGGATCTGTTAGCAACAAAATTTCCTCGGGACAAGAATCGACCGCGCAACGGATACTGCGTTCTGGCGACCCAGTGTGCTTTTCACACTTTACTACAGTAGGCCCGCGCAATCAGACGGTTGCTGTTAATTCCAAACAGATGGCACCATCTCTACAACTCGTCTCATCTTCTTCCGCTACACCGTGAGGCACCTGATCTCTTCCTTTTGACAACCAACACACCAGCCAACGATTGGTGGTATTAACGACTCTTTCTCCTCTCATCTTGTCACCTTATTCTTAGAGAAAGGAAATTAAATAGAGAGAGGGAAATAACAGACATCATGAGAGGGTCGAAAGGAAATACATTTTGAATAGAAAGAAAGTTGGAACTTGATTGAGAAATTAGCAGAGATTGATGGAGAGATTTTGGAGGAGATATTGGTTAAAACAGAAAGTGGAGAGGTTGAAGGAAGGTGTCGTGGTATTTTTAGAGAGAGTGGGAGAGTGAAAGGTAAGGGATAGCTAGAGATATTTTCGAAAATGGAAGGAGAGGGAGTTGTGATTGATTGTAGAGGATATCTTCTATCTTCTGCGTTCGTATTATAAAAGCTGAAGGAAGAGACAGTGAGGGATATCTTATCTCGGGTTGAAACAAAAGAAACAAAAACAACTTGGTAAAAACAGAGCATCTCATCTTCTTCTCTTGCTTCTTCTTTTTGTGAGAGAAAAAAGAAAAATAGAGAGTTTTCATCATCTTCACCTCCTTCTTCTTTTATTGTTATTTTAGTGAGAGAAAGAAAACAGAGTAGAAAGAGAGAGTTTGTGAGAGATACAGAGAATTGAGAAGAAGGTATTTGTAAAGAGAGAGAAGGAATAAACAGAGAACATTATTTATCATTCAATACTGAATTATCTTCTTCAATTTTGATGTTTCTCGATTGAGTTTAAACTCAAACAGTAGAGAAAGTGATAAAGAGTTGAGAAGAAGACCCTGTTTGGTTCGGAAGTGTTGGGGGAGAATAATTTTTCATTGTTGCTGGATTTTTTTTTTCAAGGGAGCGTTTGGCTTCCAGACGAAAAAAATCATTTTCAGTAATAAAAGTTTAGTTCATCTTCCATGTTTTTCTTTTATTCTTCATACTCATTAGTTTTAATATCTTTCATCATGAGTAGCTAATTTCACTAGTATTGGGTTTTGATGATGTTTTGGTTATGCATGGTTTAAAGATTCTTATTTTGATAGCTTAAGTGCTTAAACATATATTGATTTCCTTTAAATATTTTATTACATATACTTCGAAA
The DNA here is from genome assembly GCA_002897215.1 of Eschscholzia californica subsp. californica. Lineage (NCBI taxonomy): Eukaryota > Viridiplantae > Streptophyta > Magnoliopsida > Ranunculales > Papaveraceae > Eschscholzia > Eschscholzia californica. The sequence goes on along the minus strand of BEHA01050358.1, from coordinate 2,407,995 downwards.
GTCTCGATCCATTATATTTAGATTAGGTTCTTTAATGGTGGATACTTGATAGTTGATAGGTAATAGTTAGAGCCCTAAGAGTCGATTATTTTTTGAGTTACAAAAGATATAAGATTTAAGTCGACATTTATGCATGATTAGAATGGATTCAAAACCCTAGACTTTCCCCCCATTGATCCTTTTACCATTACTATTTTTCTTTGTCCTTTGTTTTAAAATAATTTTACTACTTCAATTTGTCATCACAAAACCAATTTTCAAAGAAAACGTGTTAGTTCTAAGTTTTAGAATAGATTTGACTTCGTCCCGTGGATTGACCTCGGTCTTACCGAGATACTACTTGACATCCGTATACTTGCGGGTGGAGACCTCTTAGGTGTAACCATTTAGGCCCATCATAAGCGTAATTTCATAAAGGTTTAGTTCCTGTACAAAGAGTAATTAATTGTGGACGAGAAAAAGGACATACTGTATTAAATTATAAAACGACTATTTATTGGATAATCCAAACTACCCAAGTAATTGATTTCGTAAACGTTTTCGAATGAGAATGGATTAATTTCTGCATACTACCAATGTAGCGAAATCTCATGATAGTTATTTGAGCAAAAATTATATCAACTTTACAAAAAGTAACTGCTACTTTCTGAATGTTAGCGTATGGAAAACAACAGACGCAGGTGATGAATATTTAAGAAATGGGGAATCCACAACAATTAAATCCTTAAAAAGATTTTGTCGCGTAATTGTTGAGACTTATGGGCAACAATACTTGAGAGCACCTAAAGATAATGATATTCACTACAAAAAAACAGCCTATTTGGGACGGTCAAAAGTCGTCCCTAAAGGATTAAAATCCGTCCCTAATATTCATCAGGGACGGTTCTGTGTATGTAGTTACTACTGGCGTCACAGATAATATTAGGGACGAATCAAGGGACGGTTTTTGTCCGTCCCAATTAATTTTTAGGGTCGGTTTTAAGGCGTCCCAATTGTTTATTAGGGGACATCTCTTAGGGATAGATTTGGGTGTCACTAAATTCATTGGGACAGACGTGGCTCGTCGCTATAGGACAAAGAATATTTGGGACGGTTGGAAAACCGTCACTAATATTTTTTGAAAAATTGAAACCAGCTACGCATTTTTTATTGGTCCAGCCAGTTCTGCCTATTACTATTCCCTCTACGTGGAAACAAATCACTTCATAGTTCATCCATTCGACATAAATTCTAAAATAGAATAAAAAAACCTGCATTTTATTGAAATAAAATCAATCAAACATCGAACAGTGTTCGAACTAACATTTAACTTCCTAATACACTAAAGAGAATAGTACTTTCAATACTCAAGTTTTCATTTGTCTAATGATAATACTACTTAGCAAACTATATAGCTATATACCAAAACTAGATCCATAGTCGTCTCCCCCTTAAAATCTTCGTATCCAAATGATATTCTCTGACATTCTCTTCACAAAGCAGCTTCATCACGCACTGAAACAAAACACATAGTAACTAAAAATCAATGAAAGATTATCATCCTTAATTTGTGTAACATACTACTAATACATTCAACATCAAAGTCAAACAAGTAATTAGAGTCTCAAAGAATATAATAGAACCTAACATGTAAGCACCTGACCAACACAAGTATATATTACAAGAATTCAAACAACAATAATGGAAATCGATGAAGTACTAGTTATCAGGTCTAAGTCAACAAGAAACCAATACATTATAGAGAAGAATGTGCAATAACTCTCTAATGAGCATTCGATGTATAAGATAACAAACATTCGGTGACTCAACTTTACTACAATGATAAACTATACGAAATAGTAAGAGGTTTTGGTGAATAAGGTAAAAAAGTACAACATAAGAAAGAAAAGAGAAATATGTCGTCTTTATCATTCTAGCTCTAAGTTCAACTTCTTATTCAGTGAAACTTGTGGACAATCATACACAATGATGTAGAAATCAGCTATAAATACATTCATGAAACTTGTTCAAGATCATACGCAACAACACTAAAGAGATACACAACTAATATGTCTCTTACAACTCTAATTTGCTACATGGGGCTTACTATTTTCTCCTCGTTACATACTTCATCGAACACAATGAAGTACTAGTTGATCAAGTCTAACTCAACAAGAAATCAATACGTTATGGGAACGAAGATCACCTCATATCAATCGCATTGGGTGGTGGAATTTGGACTAGTAGGAGAACTTCCAAATGAAATGTTAGGTGAAGAAGTGTGCACCTGCGAAAGACATGAAATTTTACTATGGCATCTTGTAACACTAAATTCAATGAAATTAATTTTTTTAAGATAATACCTCTTGGTTGGCAAATCGCTTGAAATAAGCTTTCATCTCTGTAACTTCATTATCCATTTGCTCGACTTTCCTCTTCAAATTCAAAACCTCTTCGCTGTTCTCATGGGATTTAGTTTTTGGAGATTCTCCCCAAATTGTTTTAGGAGTTCCTTTTCTATAACAACGAACAAAGCCTCTTCTTTCAGGTCCCATGACCTTAGAAAATATGGAATCTGGTCCATCATTGTGTATTTGTGTATAGGTAATCCGTCTTGCTCAGTTTTATTGACCAAGTCCTTTATTTCGTCCTTAAAATATTTGAAGTTTAAATTAGTGTGAAAAGATGTTTGCATGCAAAAGAAATAACATTACTTAACATCATGATTACCATCTTTTGAGCTGCTTCAGGTGTCTTGTCTTTCTTTGGGCGAGTCTTGAAGAACATTTCCACCTGTGATGCAGGTTTTCAAAGATTACTTTATGATCAGTTACATTACCAATACTGGCCATGTTGACACCACCGACTGGAAAGCTCCTAGAATGTCGGCAGTTCAATTGGCTGCAACTATAACAGCTTGTGCACGTATTCATATCTATCCATACATTTTCAGCCCAGACTGTTACTACACTGATACTGGCTGGGTAGTTCTGGGAAGTCCTCTACATGACAATCTAATCTCTTCCATTGAATTAGGTAAGTTTAAACTCGAATGCCATGTACAAAAAGGAATCTTCTTAGCACCTAAGAGTTATATCTTGGAAACACAAAATGAAGGAATATTATTAAATACAAAGGTCCAGCTAAAGATTAAATCACAAAAGAATGATTTCCAAAGATATTGGCAGATCTATCTATCACTAATACGAAACCCACTAATGCTAACTTCAGAATCGATTGGAAAAAACTCAATATTGTGAATAAGGAATATATCCTCAAACTTAGATTACCACGGAGTCTTAAAAGAGAGAATGTCTATGACTCAAATAATACCTGGATAGAAACACGACCAATAGATGTAATAGATTTAAGAACTCAAGATGCAACCACTATTTTTAATATGAACTAATGAAAGATAAAAATAATATTATTTCTTCAAAAATTGGAAGAAGAAGGAAGTCCGTCAACTACAGAAGGTCAGCCAACTAATGATGGTAAAAAAACTACTACTCAGCAACCAACTCTTTACAATAACAAACCTAAGAAGAAGAAGAAAAAGAAAAAGGCTAAGGATAAAAAGAAGAAGCCAAACGATAATTACACTAGACCTAAACCTGATGAATAAGAACAACATAAGGTGGAGAGGTCCCTGCCTTTTCTCCAATCCATTTATAGACTAATAGAACAAAGGTTGAAGAACAAATATCTAATGTATCTTTGGAAAACCCTAAAGAAATAAGGTTTTCAATTTTTTATACACGGCCAAGTTAGTTAGCGCCTATTCGACTCGGGTCCAGCCAGCAAATAGAAGGTCCGACCTTTAATCGATCGGCTTGATTCGGCCTAGTGAGTAATCGGCACCTAGAAGCTGTCCAACCATTGATATTTAAAGCTAAGGTTCAAATTGTAGATTAACCTTTCTAGTAAATCCCAAACATTCAAATATTTGCACCATTCTACCGCTTAGGATGGTCGAAAGAATATTCAAACCACGTTAAGTTTTACGGATAATAATCCTAGTAAATTCTACTCTATTTTCTTCCAGAAATTCAAAAACTTGTAGACTTAAAACTGCTTTTAGTTCACAAAGTGGCAAATCAGAAAATCTCAGATCCTCATTCTAATGAGGGAAGTTAACAGGGAGCAAAAAGAATTAAATGTAGGAAATTAAGAGCATATAAAGTCCTAAAATCACTATATAACTACTAAATTCATCAATGCAAAACCATAATCCCCAAATCAAAGATAACAAGAACACCAATAAGTGAAACAATAAATCAAATGATTATTTGTGTGAAATTATCTAAACCACATCACAAAATTCATCAATTTCAATCCCAAATCTAAATTTCATCACTATTCTTTGAAACCCACATGAAAATCGAAAAAAAAAGAATAGTAGAGAGAGAAACCCACTAACCTTTCACCAATCTGAGCAGAAGAAGGATATGCTGCTATCCTTCACTCTCATTCTCTCTCTTACACTCCCGTTCTCTATCTTTCACTCTATTTCTATCTCTTCCGCTCTCTTTCTATCTCTTTCTTTCACCCTCTTTCACTCTCGTTCTCTGTCTTCCACCCTCGTTCTCTCTCCCTCTCTTGCTTTCCCTCTCTAACTGGTGTTAGGGTTTTGGACGTGGGAAAGAGTGTGGGTCACAATCTTACTTTTGGCGAAAAATTTGGCGCAAAATTAAGTTCCCGCGTTGTCTAGCGTGATTAATCCATTTTTTCCTTAATATACAATACATATTAGGGACTAACAATCCTAAAAAGTCCCTATTGTAGGCTAACTAGGGACATACGGAAGAAAACGCGTGTCCCTGATAGACCTTTTTTTTGTAGTGATTGCAAAATTACTGCAAAAAGGTGAAGAAAGAGGTTTTCCTAAAATGCTGGGGAGTCTTGATTGCACGCATTGGGCTTAGAAAAACTACCATGCAGCTTGGGTTGGACAATATTCTGGACGTATCGAACACCCAACTATAATTCTAGAGTCAGTTACCTTTTACGACCTCTGCATATGACATGCATATTTCAGACTTCCGGGATCTAACAATGACATTAATATACTACAATCTTCTACTTTGTTTGCAGAGTTTGGCAATGGTAAAACTCGGCCTGTACGATATGATATCTGAGGAACTGAATACAATGTCGACAACTATTTGACAGATGGCATACAACTAGGGCTGGGAAAACGGTCTGAAACCCCACGATCCGGCCCGTTCGGCCCGAACCGTGAGAGACCGATGACCGAAGCCAACCCGAGCCGGGCTTACCCGGCCCGATGACTCGGGCTTATAGGGTCGGGACTCGAACATGCTCTCAATTCCGAGTCCCGGCCCGAAAAGCCCGTTCGAGTCCGAGCCCGACTAAGAGCCCGGTAGAAGAGCCCGATAGGTTGCCCGTTTGAATAGCCCGAAAGAGAGCCCGACATTAAGCCCGAAAAGATCCGCGTGTTTTTCTTTAATCCAACGGCTGAGATTAAATAATATCTCAGCCGTTGGATTAAATCCAACCACGCTATAAATACCCCCTCTTTTTTTCATATTAAACCCTAATCTGAACGAACCCTAAATACTCCACCTCTCTCTCTTTCCGCCCCTCTCTCTCTTTCTTTCCGCCTCCATCTCTCTCTCTTTCCGCCTCTCTCTCTCTCTCTCTCTCTTTTGTATATTACTCCATTATCTTCTTATCTTCTGTATATTACTCCATTATCCTCAACGGTCAATTTAGCAAACTATAAACTATCATCTGGCGTGATTGTGTATTCTTTCTCCTTTGAAATATAAATCATCTTTCTAGTCATTCATTATCGACATTTTGATACAAAAGTGGCCAGACACAATAATATCTCGTGTGTATATATGCAGTTCTTCCTACTACTCTCTTCTTCCTTAGCCGTATTCTGCAACGTAAGCCAATATCTATGCATTGGGAGATTCTCAGCTACATCGTTTCAAGTTTTGGGTCACATGAAAACTGTATGTGTTTTCACATTAGGTTGGATCTCATTCGATTCTGAACTAACATTGAAGAACATATTTGGCATGGGTGTTGCTGTTCTTGGTATGATAATTTATAGCTGGTCAGTAGAGCTCGAAAAACAACAAGCAAATGCCAAAAGTATCAATCTCTCTGATACCAAAAACAGTTTGACAGAAGAAGAGATTAGATTATTGAAAGATGGAGTCCAAAATACTTCAATAAAAGATATTGAACTCGGCGGAACCAAGGGTTAAGAGGTTAGCAAAACCTGGGCTAAGAGGTTAGCAAAACAGTTTGACAGAAGTAGAGATTAGATTAATGATAGTTTGTAATTTTTCTATGTAATATGTAATTTTGTTTTTTAAATAATCTGAAAATCATATATAAAATGGTTGGTATTTTAATTAATTATTGTTTTTTTTATTTAATAATTGTTTTTTTTAATATTTTTTAATTCTCAAAAACTCGAGCCCGTCTGGCCCGAGCCCGTTGGAATGCACTCGGGCAGTCGGGCTCGGACGGGCTATGGGCACTTAGATTGCGTGTTTTGTCCGGCCCGATCCGCCCGACTCCCTACCTTGGGCTCGACTTATCCGAGCCCGATCCGCTCAAGCCCGGCACTTTGTAGCCCGAGCCCGTCCGCGCCCGCCCGATTCCCACCCCTACATACAACTGAAGTGGACAACTCTTGGCCAAACTATCTCTAACACTAAAAACAGAAGATAAGACATTCTGCAATGATGCAAGAAGCATGTCGGAAAAATGTTGAACGAGCTTTTGGTGTTCTTCAAGCTAGATTTTCCATTATTAGGGGACCTACACGTTTTTGAGAAAAAAGTATGCTTATGATATAATAACTGTGTGCATTATAATGCATAACATGATCGTAGAGGATGAACATGAAAAGGATGTTGAGAATATTTATGAAACACTTGATTCAGAAGAAGATATCCAAGAAGACGATACAAAAGTTTTACACAATTCTTATCTCGATAAAAAGAATTAAAGATAAAAAGAGAGCCATTACGCGTTGAGAAATGTTTTGGTTATGCGATTATGGGCAAGATGAGGTGATGCTTTGTCTTAGAACATAATAAATTCTAAGATACGATATAGTCTAATTATTATTTAGTTTTGTGTGTTGTTATGTATTAGGTATATATAACCCGTGCCTTCGGTACGAGCACTTGCTTTGTGCAATTTCCGTGTGTAAGCAGGTGGTAAGTTGAAAGAAAAAAAAAATTAAAGGATGAGATAGAAATTATGGCGTAACTAAAGAAGAATGAAAGATAATAAACTTGTGTCTGGGATTAAAACAATGTCAGAAACAAAAATTTCTTATGTTCGCATATTATAAATTTTAAAGAAAAACAACTGATGTATTATCATTTTTCAATACCTAAATGTATCTTCTAGTCACTAAGTTATGTCATTGAAGAGAGATTGACATAGAGAAAGAACATCTAGTATCCGACATGGGAGAAAAAAAAACAGTAGGAAAAATTGAAGAAAAATGAACCATACTTATTTTCGAGATTGTAGTAAGACTCTTTGATAAGGTATATCATAAAAATGAGCCAAATCTCTATGTGTATTATCATAAGCATAATATAATGAAAAGTGTATAATAGAAGTAAAACTGTTGAGTTAAAACTGAAAAAATTGAAAACACATGTTACAGGTTTTTGATATGAAATGTTAAAGTTCAATTTTTATTTTTTTTGAAAATAAAATAAATCTGAATGGAAAATAGACATAATTAGTAGTCTCACCTTTATATTCAGACAAAATATGTGAACACTAAATGGATGAAGAAAAAAGACAAATGAAAATGAGATGTTTTGTTTCATCTCATTCATTAATAATGTTAGAATCTAGATAATCTAATGTATATTTGTCAACCATAGTGACCATCCAAAACTGCAATTTTCAACTGACAATGTCAAAATAATTAAAGATATTTCAGACACTCCAATAAGCACAAAATTAACAAACAAATATTATCTTAGAAACTTATTACTTGCTCGATTTTACAAGAAATTTTATCAAAGCATTTCATGGAACCTTTTTTTTGTTGAAAGACATTTCATGGAACCTATTTGATAAAAAAAATTTGTAACTTTAATTCATCTCATATATAAAAGAAGAAATACAAAACAACATATCTTATACATCAGCGAAAGAAATTGAATCTAAAGTTGGTTAGTGAATCACATGAGACTTGCATAAATCAATAAATAAAGGAAATGAGGCAGTCTTTCAGAGAGTGGGAGAAATAAACAATTGAAACATGAAAAGGTAGAAGTAAAATCAACAAATGGATACAAAATAATGATATATGTTTTAGAACAAAAGTTTACACTCCAATGTATATACAAATAAAAGTAAAAGACGTATTAAACTTTGTCGACATCCATTTAGCTTCAAGTTCCTCTCTGTATATATGTAGAGCAAAGTTAATGATTGAGTAAAACCAAATCACATCATCTAGCTGTATTAGGTACATTATCTGATCTGTATAGAGCATTTTCTGAAACAGTTCGATGTCGACAATGAAACATCACATAGTGAGTGGGACAAAATTGAATTCTGACCCCTTTGTCCATATTATGAGTTAGATTTCGACCATTTAAGTAGATAAAAGGTTAAACTGCAAGCAGGAAAACCTTGCAAATTTCTCTTAAACTTCACTTTCATTGGAGCGACAGTTTTACAATCCAAATAAAGCTATAAGATGATATATCATAATATAACTTGGTTTGTTCTTGGATCTATTCAACTCTTTGCGATGAAATAGTAGTTAATAAATTTGTAGCAATCTCTAACAAATATTAAATTTCCTCAATTTTAACTTGCCCAAATACTTCAAGCTCTCTTCGACAATCGAATTCCGATGTAATTGAGACATTTTTCCATTTAAATAAATGTCTTCCGAGTAAACCCATTAGTTACTCTTGTTGACGCTATTATAGGTACACATTAAGGCGTATTGAGTATAACAAACTGAAGAAAGAAAAGACGAAACCTTAAATTATGAAAAATATAATGAGTTAGGAATAAAACACAAAAGTAACATGACACAATTAGAGAAAATATTGACTTAAAGAAGGAGCCAGATAATACCTGTAAAGTATGATAAAAGAAATCAATTTGATCTTTGTGATGATATGTGCAAATCTACACTTGAAAGAAAATTGAAAACATAATTGAGCTAGATGGTACACAATCTATTGTGATTGTTTTTGCAATTGAAATAGGAGTAAATCCCGGTACTAATTATTGTTTACTCCATTTATGGTGAAACAAATAATGGTAGGGTAAAGTTGTAGGTGTTACTGAGAGTGATTAGGGGATTAATGGTGTATTGGCGTATCAAGTTAGACATCGAGAAAGAAATCCGAGACGTATCAAGATATAAGGAAAGAAATCCGAGATAAATTTCCTGAATAATTTCGTTCTATATTTTGTAAATATATTCGAACTCTAATGTTAACTATATATACAACTTGTTCATAATACAAACTCACCTTTTCGATCACAATTACTCTGTATTCAAGTTCCAATATTTAGCGCGAGATAATTAATTTCACATGGTATCAAGAGCATAATTTTTTTTCTCTCTCGCAAGATATTATCGTCTTCATCAACTTATTGGTTCTTAATCTCTTCTTTCCATACCATTGAACCTATCGTGTCAGTCTATCCATCTTTAATTTTCTTTTCCTCTTTTTTAATCTCTCTTTTCAGATTCGAGTCAGACCTTACTGGTCTGATTCGACTCTTGCTCATGTTCATACCACTTCAGCTCGGATCTTCCTGGTCTAACTTGGTTTACCTTAATTATCCCGATCTTCTTCAAGGTCTGCTCCATTTTACCATCAACTTAGAGTTCTTTGCAAGAGACAGAGAAAACGAGGGAGAGAGAGAGAAGGACATACAGTGAGAGATAAAAAATCTATCATACCAGGATTGATTCTCTTTCTCGTCGACCTCCCTGATTTTTTTTTCAACTCCATACTCGTCAAAGACGATCATCACCATTGTTGCCTCTCCACACCCTTCTCCTTCTTTTGCAAAGCTAGAAACCTTAATTAATCAGGGAATAAAACTTGTATCCCTTTGAACAAATACACGGGGGTCATATTGGATCATTTCCAAATTGCTTCAGCCTTTAGGGAATCAGACCCATATTCTATCCACGCCCTTTTCTTTTTGGTTTAGCCCAAATAATTGAATTGCCACTTTGACCCATTCGTCCATTATATCCATTTGCCACCTATTGTTATAGTATTTGGTCACCTTTTTTATACCTTAGTTACTTATTGTTGTAAGTTATTTTTCATTTTTGTTTTCTTCATTAATGGTCTCCAATTAATTATTTTTTCCTCTTCAGACTTATTATACAGTCATGACTTCGGATGCTACGAATCCCTCGGGAACGACTATCTATGATGACTTCTCTCTTATGGAGATGAATGTCTCGGCCTTAGATATAGCTTACTATATCCACCCCTCTGACAACCCGACTTTCCTGTTTTACTCTCCAACACTTTCGGGAGATGATTATGCCCAATGGGCTCATGGCATGACCATGACCCTTGTTGCTAAAAACAAACAGAGTTTTATCGGTTGCTCTCTGCCTAAGGCCATGTACTCTACATCAGCTACTTTATGGACACGTTGCGACGTAATGGTTTCCAGCTGGATTCAGAACTATGTCTGTCCTGAAATTCGGAAGAGTTATATGCGTTGCACTTCTGTTTCTTGATTTGACTGAAACCACATTTTTAGCGAAAATTCTGAAGGAACATTATGCTCAATCAAATAACCCATACATGTTTCAGATTCATAAGAATATTGCTGCACTTTGTCAGGGTAATTTGATTGTTACTTCTTATTTTTTTCAAGTTGAAGTCCCTCTAGGATGAACATGACATAATAATGCCTCCACGTCCCTATATTTGTGGTGTTGGTAAGGCTATGCTTGAATATGTTAGCACTATCCGCATTATGAAATTCTTTAAAGGTCTTGATGGTCGTTTTTCTATTGTTCGGAGTAGTATTTTACTTTCAGACCCATTGACCCCTTTTGCACGGGTGTATAACTTAATTAAGCAAGAAGAGCAGCAAGAACACATCACTATTGGCGCTCCCCTTTGATTATTCAACCCTCGCCGCTAAGGTGACTCCTCTTTCTCAGTCACAATTTTCTGATCATCCTACCGAGGTAAGAAATCGCGTCCTTATGCGAGACTTGTGAACGACACCGTCACACTATTGATCGTTAAAACAGAAATGTCTTTTGTGACCACTGTAAGAAAACAAGTTACCTCGTTGAACTGTGCTTCATTCTCCGTAGGCGACTTAATCGTTCTCAAGGTACTAAGCGATCTTTGGCGGTTTCTAGCGTTTCTACTTCGATCACTTCTCCTGGTCCGACCATTTTAGAGAAGACTATGATAAAATCATGTCTCTTATTCATGGGCCTTCTCCACCTCCTGCAACTACTCTCTTGACAGGTAAAATTAATTGAACACTTTCTAATTCATGGATTGTTGATAGTGGTGTTTCTGACCACGTTTGTCCCTCATTGAGTAGTTTTATTTCTTATCAAACTGCCCCATTCTCTTTATGTTCAAATACCGCTGGGAGCACTTTTTTAGTTCAACATGTTGGTAAAGTTGTCTTCTCTGACTTTATCTACTTCGACAATGTCTACCACATTCTAAATATTCAATTCAACTTGATTTCTATTAGCCAATTAAGTAAATCTCTTAATCATTATGTTACTTTTAACCCCACTCGTTGTGCTTTTCAAGCACTTTCGACGAACCGTCTGATTGGTCATGCTGATGGAAATGAGAGTCTCTATTACTTCCGTAATACTTTTCAATACTTGCATTCAATAAGTCGCTCGACGTTTGGCACCGTCGCCTTGGACGTCCTTGTTTAGGTCGTTTGCGTTTTCTTTCTAAACGTTTAAATTATATTTCTAGTCCTCATTCGGATAAGTGTACTATTCGTCATATGACAAAATAATCTAAATTACCTTTTAATAAAAGTATTTCGGTTAGTACTTTTTCTTTTCAATTAGTATGTGTTGATATTTGAGGACATTTTCTTGTTCCATCGCTTTGAAGTAAACGTTACTTTCTCACTTTAGTTGATGATTATTCTCGTTACAATTGGACTTTCTTAATGCAGTCTAGGCCTGGAACGAAATTTTATTTGGATTTTTTCTTCAGCTTCACAAGTAAACAATATCAGAAATCCATCAAATCTATTTCTTCTAACTTGGGGCTTCCTAGCACCGTGCCATATTCAAACCTTACGTTCTGATAACGGAACTAAATTTCTCACAAAGGACCTTCAATCCTGGTTCCAATCAAATTGCATTGTTCATCAACGCAGTCGTGCCTACACTTCCGAACAAAATGGTGTGGTCGAACGCAAACATCACCACTTACTTGATGTCGCTTGTACCCTGCAGTTTCCAATCTAATCTCTCACTTTCCTTTTGGAGTGAATGTCTCAAAACTGCTATGTATCTTATTAACAAGATGCCCACCCCGCTCCTTTCCAATAAGTCTCCTCATGAGCTATTATACGGTGCCCAACCGGATTATCAACTTCTTCGGGTGTTTGGGTGCCTTTGCTTTGCCCACAACGTTCATGCTACAAACAAATTTGACCAACGAGCAAAATCTAACATATTTGTTGGCTACCCTGTCGATAAAAATGGCAACACCGTTTATGATCTCGAGAGCAAGACTCTCTATGAATCACGAAATGTTCGCTTCTTTGTGGACAACTTTGCCTTTTCCACAATTTATTTTGATTCTTCTGAATCCCAGACTTACACTCCCTTCAATCTTCGTGCTATGGATGATCATATTGAATATCCCCCTGCGACTACCGCTTCACCTAACCTAATCGTTCTTTCTCCGCTTTCTTCTGTAGGTTCTCGTGGCACCTCCCCTTCCAGAAGTGAAGCCCCAAATCTACCCTCATCGCCTACATCCATTTCAGTAGATTCTCCCACCTCATCTCCTACATCAATTTCAGTAGATTAATCCACCTCTTCGGAGCAGTTGGGTAATCTTGGCGATGATCCCAATTTGCATTCTTCTACTCCTGATTCCTCCCAGTCTGCTGACTGATTCCCTTTTGAGCAAACTGACGACTCGCCACCTTCTGAGTAGACTGACGATCGAGTCGCTTCCTTCCGAGTAGCTCCCTTCTCGTCCTGTTCGTGATCGACATCCGTCAAGTTACTTGTTGATTACATCCTTTGAACTTTTGAGTCTTACCCTTCACAAACTCCCTACCCATTAGTTGATTATATCACTTTCGAGAATTTCAGTCCTCCTCATCAGGCCTTCCTCACCTCCGTCATCACGAGGGATGCACCTAAGTCTTACAAAATCGCTTCACTTCCCCTATCTAGCGTGACGCCATGTCTAAGGAAATCTCCACACTCGAGACCAACAATAATTGGACTTTGAGTCCCTTGCCTCCAGGCAAGAAACCCATTGTTTGTAAATGAGTTTACAAAAACAAGTATCATTCTGACGGTTCTATGGAATGTCATAAAGCACGCCTTGTTGCAAAAGGATTTACCGAAATAAAAGGTGTTGACTATCATGACACATTTGCCTCTGTAGCCAAAACGGTCACAGTACGTGTGTTATTATCCCTTGCTTCCATAAAGGGATAGCCCCTGCTTCAATTAGACGTGAACAAGGCTTTCCTACTGGGTGACTTGGACGAGGAGGTCTATATGATCATCCCACCCGGTTTCAGTAAAAGCGGTTATAATCGTGTTTGTCGCTTGAACAAATACCTTTATGGTCTAAAACAAGCCTCTCGCCAATGGTTCACCGAATTTTCCTCTGACTTACAAGTTGAGGGCTTTGCTTCATCTTTCTCCGACCACTCTATTTCTGTTACTTCCGTGGTTTGAGTTTTATTTATATTCTTGCTTATGTTGATGACATCATCACCGACAATGACCCTACGGAAATTCGTTCCCTTCGATTCCGTCTCGAGAAACGTTTTTCTTTTAAAAATTTGGGGTGCCTTCAATATTTCCTTGGCCTTGAGGTTTCCCTGTCTCCCAAGGGTGCTTTCCAATGTCAACGGAAGTACACCTTGGATATTGTACGCGATTTGGGTTTCCTTGGTGTCAAACCTAGTTCATTTTTTATGAAACGACGCTTAAAGTTCCCACCTACTAACGACACTATTTTGGACGATCCAACTTCTTTTCGTCGTTTCATAGGGCGCCTTCCTTATGTTATTGTCACTCGACCGGACATTGCTTTTTCAGTGAACTATTTTCATGCAACACCCCCGCTCTATCATACAGATGCTGTTACTCGAGTTCTGCGTAACCTTAAAGTTACACTCGACGGTTTCCATGTCTTCTGCTGAGGTACAATATTGTGCCCTTGCTTCTCTTACTGCAGGACTCAAATGGTTGAAATACCTATTTCATAACCTCTGCATCTCTATTCAAGAATATTTTTGATTTTCTGTGACAATAAAGCGGCTATGCACATAACTGTGAACCCAACCTTTCATGAACGCACCAAGCACATCAAGCTCGATTGCCACTTTGTTCGTGAAAAGGTTGACTTCGGTCTCATTCAAACTCAATACTTGCGTTATGCTGATCAAGTTAAATTCCAACGACTTCTTTCCAAGTTGGGCTTGATTCAGGTTTCTTCCTCTGTTCCAACTTGCGGAAAAAAAAAGAAAGAAGGTGAGAGATAAAGAAAGAGATGAGAAAAAAGAGAGCAGATGAGAGAAGAAGATTGCCGCCAGAAATGGTGGAGGTGTCGCAGGAATTTGTGGTGGTTTTTGACAAAGATGATGGTGGTAGTGGGAAAGGAAGAAGATAGTAGAATCTGAAAAATGTAAGGGTTTGGGTGTTTGGAGGAAACAAAATTTTCAAAATTATTTTAATTTCCACTCAAAGCTTTGCACCCCATATTTTTTTTTTATTTCCCCGTAACACCGACCTTTTTTTGTTAAAAGAATAACCTAATTAACTACTAGTACTTAGCAACAAAAAATCACAAGAATAGCCTAATTAACTACAAGAACTTTTTAAGCAGTTGTTGGACACCCCTCTTAATCCCATGAGGTCGTGGGATCGAGTCGGTGGAAGCAGTTTATCATCGAGATTTGTCCTATGAGTTTAGGCTATAAATAAAGTAAATAATGTCATAAATTTATCGGACTTTAGGCCTCTTTCATGTTGTCGGACTTTAAGCCTTTCATGGTTTAAATTAGGCCGTTATCGTAGTCGAATTCTCAAAAACAAAAAAAAAAAAATCTACAAATAAGGTTTTTTTTTAACTCTACAAATAAGATTAGGTTAACAAAAAAAGATTAGAGACCTAAGCAAATAGACAATTCCTGATTCGAAGCACCTCGTCCCCCCTAGGTCGTTGCGCTGTATATCTCCCCCTCTTCAGCTGCTCTTCTGTATCTCCCTCTCCCCTTTTCTCTCTCTACCTCTCTTCGCGGGAGAAATAAAATGGCGGGTGGGCGTTCTTCAGACGAAGTCGTGATTAGAGCTCCTAGTGACAAGCGTTTATACAGAGTTCTTCATCTCCCTAATGGTCTCTCTGCTCTTCTCATCCATGATCCTGAGATTTACCCTGAAGGAGTTCCTGAACCTTCTGAAACCCTAGAAAATGGTGATGTAGAAGATGATGAAGAAGACGACGAAGATGACGAAGATGATGAAGAAGATGACGATGATGAAGACGATGATGAAGACGAGGAAGATGATGAAGAAGACGAGGATGAAGAAATTAATAAAAAGAAAGCAACTGGAGTTCCACCAACTAAGAAGGTACATTTTATTTTCTTGTTGCAATCGTCGATGGATTTGATCAACTAGTTCTGATATCCATTGTTTTCAAGTTAAACTAATCTTTAGGTCCACATTTGCCGTTCTGGACGTGCATTTGTCTTGCTATTGATGACATTTTGTTAAGTGAACCCTAATTCTAATTCTCTCAGAAACTGCCTCAGGTTCTTGATGAATCTTGTTTGATTTCTTGTCTTCAATTTATTTGTTTCACATCATTGTTTTTAATCTAATTATTGTTCATTTTTTCTGTTGGCAGGCAGCTGCCGCTATGTGTGTAGGAATGGGTAGTTTCTCCGACCCTTCTGAGGCACAGGGTCTTGCTCATTTTCTAGGTTTGATTCTATCACTGCTTCAATCTATACTGTGTTTTTGGACTTCAGAACCATCAATTTTGTTTACTTGTAAGCTTATAGCCAAAGTTATGCTATAGAAACATAAACCACCATTCACAGTTCAATAAATAAATAAACACAATAAAAGTATGTGTAGAAATCTGATTATGCTCATCTCAGGTTTAACACTTCAAAACCTTAAACTTAGAAATATACTGTATGTATTCATGTATTGCCTGAAACGTTCTGTTTTGCTATGTCATCAGTCATTTCTTATAATTTTTTTAATCTTTGGCAGAACACATGCTGTTCATGGGAAGTGCTGAATTTCCTGATGAAAATGAGGTTTGCTACTGTACTCGTTTAGTTCATTAACTAGTAGTTTTGTGAATCTTAGAGTCTTCATATAATAGAGTCTTCAAGTTTTTGCTCCTTTTTTTGTGGTGCAACAAAGAGAGGCCCTTACATGTAAGAATATAATCTATATTCTATGGACGAATCAATGAATAATCTCACCACCTCCATAAGATTGTTTTCCACTGTCGCTATCTCCTAGCAGACCTTAAAGGATGTTAATTTTTTTTTGAAAACTTTGAATTAATATATCGAGAATGCAACGAAGGAGAATAAGAAAAGGGGAGGCTTATAACAATCACATCTTATCTTAAGACGCCCCCCCAGTTCGAAACAAAATCAAGATATGAATAGGCTCTAGCCCACCCAAAATTCCTACTCCAGGAGTATAAAACTCCAAGCACATCTTCCTCCTCCACCTTGAAGCAGGCATTTGAGTCTTTGAAGATTCCATCATTCCTCGCCTTCCAAATAGACCAGCAAACTGCATATGGAACTAAGCGCCAAAGGTCTCTCTTCAATTTCTTGACAGGGAACTTGCCCCATTGCTCTAAGAGCTGGTCTATAGATTCAGGAGGGCACCAAGTGATCTCTAAAAAGCCTAGGAAAAAGTTCCAAAGCTTCGAGGCCTCCACACAGTGAATCAGCAAGTGACTTATAGATTCTTCACTGATTTTACATCTGCCGCATCTATTAGGGAGCATCATCCCACGTATCTTGAGATTATCGACTGTGGGAAGCTTGCCCAAGACTGCTGCCCACATGATGAAGCTTACCCTAGGGGGAATGTTGCTCGACCAAAGAGACTTGAATTCGGGTTGCTCGAGTTTGCTGCTTGCCTGCTCAGCCTAGAGTAACAATGCTTCACCGAGAAGGCATCTTTATCTCTCTACTCCAAACCTTCGAGTCCTCAATACCAAAAGAGGGTTTAAACTGCTCTACAACCCTCAACAAGTCGGCATAGACTGGGATGAAGGATGTTAGTAGTTGGGGATAAGAGTTAGGGTTTATCATTGCTGGTCAGTATTTTTTGAGATTTTGGTTGGTCTAGAGATTCAAATTGAGAGTTGTATCATGGTTCATAGCACATCTATATGTAGTGTTTATCCGTTTACTTGTATTTTAGCAATATAATTGGACTATTGAATTATTTGCTATTAACTATTGATGTGCTGAATGTCCCTCTTTCGTATCCTAGTATGACAGTTACTTGTCCAAACATGGTGGTTCATCAAATGCTTATACAGAAAGTGAGCATACTTGCTACCATTTTGAGGTCAAGAGGGAGTTTCTCAAGGGAGCCCTGAAAAGGTGAAAGCATATCTTTTAATCTAATGGTTTTCTTCTCTCTTTGTTTGAAGTTGTTGGGTCCAAAAATTAAACTATAGAGATTTAGCGAGGTTGAACTTTTTGGTTGTTCTCAAGTTCAATCTATCCAACCTCCTCTTACAGTTTTTGATTCCTTATGAGTTTTCACGCAAATTGTTTTCTCATTTAGCTTTACTAATACATATATTCAAGAAAACAAATCCTACAAAAGGAGAACTGTCGTGTATTCATAGTCATACATGGAAACTGTTAGAAAGGGTAAGTTTATTTTGTTTGTCATATGTATTCATTTATTTTGATGGCAGAGTTCTCTACTTCACACTATTGTGAACAAGTGCTGAAAGAAATATTTGTAGTAATCTGTTTTTGCCTGTCTTCTCAATCTAATTCATTTCCCTTCATTGTTCCATGTATTCCTTTGGTCTGCATTGAATGATCTGTAGTTCTGTACTATCTTATTCATAATTAGGTTATTTTTTTGACCTTTTCTTATGGATATCATTTCTTATTTTCAAGCGGTACACTTTTTATCTTCATTTATGTTAATTCCCTACTTTTCTCTATTTTTTTTGTGCAGCAGAGTTTTACGCTAACTTCGTAATTTTTCGTTGTTCTCAGATTTTCACAGTTCTTTATTTCGCCCTTAGTTAAGGCCGAAGCTATGGAACGAGAGGTTTTAGCTGTTGATTCAGGTAGTTCTGAAGTTAATTTGATTCAGTTTTCTGTTCTTTCTCAAACCCGCTATTTGTTTACATATTGCCATTTATCATAGCACACACATTTCTAACTTTTTTCAATCTTGACGTATTACTTGTCACTCTGAATCAAACCCGAACATAGAATTTAATCAGGTTCTGCAGAATGATGCTTGTCGTCTTCAGCAGCTCCAGTGTCATACCTCCGCTCCTGGTCATCCTCTGAACAGATTTTCTTGGGGTAAACATCTTGTGACACCCCTTGAACAGTTAGGGACTTCTGTTGCATTTTCGCAGTTCTTCGAATTTGATCATGCATTAATATTTCTGTATGTTTACTGAAAGGGAATAAGAAGAGCCTGGCTGATGCTATGGAGAGTGGAATCAATTTACGTGAGCGGATTCTTCAGCTGTACAGAGAAAATTACCATGGTGGTATTATGAAACTAGTTGTCATTGGGGGAGGTTAGTCTTATAAAAACATATATCTTATACATAAATTCTATACAATTTGTTTATAAGGCGCAAGTATGACCAAAACAAAGACCGATTGTAACACTATAAGTATCTAACAAAAATGAGAATTAATGCACACCACTGTGTAGAAATCACGTCGTTTCTTTAGTTTTCTTATGGTTTTGGTTTTGTCCATCTTATCTTGGCAATACATAGATGTTGCGGTGATAGATATCATTGAATGTAATTTACTTCTAGTTTCCCATTTAAAGTTCTTAAAAAAGAAAAAGAGAAAAGCAAAATTCAGATTTGAAGATGTAAGGCACACGTAGTCGTAGAAGAAATAAAGGGCAGCATCAGAGGCTTTAGTGGCTTTTGGATTGAAACAGAACCTGCAGTCCTAGTCTTCATATGCATTGGAAAAATGTGCACATGGGTCTTCAGCATAGTGCCTGACCCACTACCCAAGTGGTCTTAGCCTCTGAGGGAATTATCAATTAGTAGTGAAGGGAGATCCATGTAATCTTATTTAATTATCGATATGAATAATAGTACCATGTAATATTAATCACATGATTGTTTTGTATTGTGAAATGCCACAGAGTCTCTAGATGTGCTGGAGGATTGGGTGACGGAACTATTCAGCAATGTTAAAAAAGGGCATCAGTTAAATACAAAAGCTCAGGTGCAAGTTCCTATTTGGAAGGCTGGTAAAGTTTATAAGTCACAGGCAGTTAAAGATCTTCATAATCTCAATCTCACATGGACATTGCCGTGTCTTCATAAAGAATACCTCAAGAAACCAGAGGACTACTTAGCCCATCTCATAGGGCATGGTAAGCCCTGTCATATTCATTCTTATAATTTACTGGAGACTTCAAACAAATTGTAAATAAGTTTATATTATTTAAACAAACAATTATATCTGATCTGCTGGTTAATGTTTTTTTTAGTTACTGATTCCTAGTGTATGCTTAAAATCATCTTTGTGTATTTCTTTTCTGATTCTTGTTAAATTTTGATTTTGGTTGGTGTGTCTGTATCGTCAGTGGTGATGGAAGTATGCCTTAAAAAGTACGTTGGTTTGAGCCTCCAGTCTTACTGGACTATTGCTCAACAAAGTACAGTTGAGGCTGTATAATTACAGAATTGCACGTTATGTTTTAGCATCTTGTGAAGCTTTCTACCTTCTTAGTATTCACTGATCAAGTGTTAGTTCAACAGAAAAATGCATTAATACTAGTCACGAGGTTCTCTTTAACTATTTTCTGCTTATTCTATGATGCCGTTTTGTATTCGTCCTGCTGCTAAGCTAACAAAGCAAAACCCTGATTTCAGAGGGAAAGGGAAGCTTACTATATTATCTAAAGGCTAAAGGATGGGCTACTTCATTATCAGCTGGTGTTGGGGATGAGGGAATGCACCGATCTTCTATTGCATACATATTTAACATGTCTATATACCTAACTGATTCTGGCTTGGAAAAGGTACTTCATTGCTCATATTTTTGTGAAGGATCTTATGCTAATGGATATGTGTCTTTTGTAACGCATATTTTCTTGCTTTCATGTGGCAGGTTTATGATGTCATAGGGGTTGTTTATCAGTACCTTAAATTACTTCGTCAAACTGATTCCCAGCAATGGATATTTAAGGAGCTCCAGGATATTGGAAATATGGAGTTTAGATTTGCGGAGGAGCAGCCACAAGATGATTATGCTGCAGAACTTGCAGGTTTTATTTTCTCTTTAGTTTTTTCCTTCTTCAATATAATTCATTCAAATTTTCAAAAAAGAGCTTTTCAAAAAAAAAAGCTACCTTATATTCACAACATTCTGTTACATTGTTCCCTTATGTTGACTAATACATAGATGTGTCTTGTGTGGGGAGCTTCAGCTATCTAGTGTTCTCAACCAGAGATGCTCATTAATTTTCAAAACTATTCATAGTCTACTTTTATCATGGTCCTACATCCATATACATACACCTCATGTCATATGATACGGAACCATGACCTCGACTTCTATGCTATAAATAATTATTTTTCTGGACTCTTTTCATGATTTAAGAGATCACGTATACATGCTCACTTTTAATAACAACCACATTATTTGGACCAACTTGCTATTATTCTGGAAAGAGACCCACATTATTAGTTACCCTTGAGTGCCTCCGTTGCCGAATGGTCAGCTTTCTCCATTTTATAACCATGGAGACATCCTCTTGTAGCTCACTTCCTAGATGGCCTCTGAATCTCTTAATTTAAAGTGGGGGCGGAAAACCATATACAATGCAAATAAGATCAGTTAATGGCCTAGTTTTGTTGTCTAAGTAGATGTAACACTTAATAGTTTATCACGTTTACAATGTGAGCATTAAGGTAGGAGTTCTTCTCAAAAGGATAAAAGAGCTCCTCTTAGGATCTGGAGAAGCTCTTAAAGTTGGTTCTGATCAGAGTGAGGAAAATTAAATGATGCTATCCAGCCAATGTTTTAAAATACGTCTTTTCGCCTCAAGGTGGTTTGCCCTTACAAGGCGGGCCTCGAGTCATACGCCTCGATGCGTAATAGGTGAAGTATTATCTTTTGGGAAATGATATCACTGTCTACAAACTTAATATAGTCTGTATACTTTACTACCTTTATATGAAGTCCCAAGTGTTAAATAAGCAAAATATTAATATTTTTGTGTTGCCCAACAACTCAAATATAAAATGTGACTTTCAGAAGCACCCGTTTAGACCCGAGCTCAAATAGTACGCCTCGAGGCATCAGGGACGGCCTCGCCATGAGGCGCGCCTCGATACACATGCATTAAGACTTTCTTAAATATCATCAAAATGTTTGAGCTGAAGGTTCATAAACGTAATTGGTGCTTGCTGTGGATATATACAGGCATACAGCTCTATGTCTAGTTGTCTACTAATTATCAGTTCATGTTCCTCTCTTGCAGAAAACTTGCTCCTATATCCAGATGAACACATTATTTATGGGGACTATGCATATGAAGTTTGGGATGCAGATTTGGTAAAGCATGTCTTAAGCTTTTTTACTCCAGAAAACATGAGGGTTGACATTTTGTCCAAGTCTTTTGACGTGCAGTCTAAAGGTAACTTTTATACTTTGGCCCGGGAAGCATATGTTGAAATATTTTTTTGGAAGGAGGAAATCCTTCCCATTGGTCATTCTTCACGTTAAAATCACGGAAATAATTGTTTACTAATGACGTTTTATGCTTGGTTGAAAAGAATATTATCAATTTGATACACCAAAATTTAAGAATATTATGTTTTATCTCAGGCTGCAAAACTGCTTTAACTTAGTAGACAACAAATTTGAAGTTTAGACGTGGAAATAAAATTATTTTGGCAAATCTGTTGGCCAGACAGTGCCGTAGTCATGGCGTATACAGTATACTATTATGAGATTTCAAATACAAGTACTGGATTTGCGAGCCAACCGTAACCCCTATCTCTGTAACATCTACACCAACAAATAATGGTATTAATATCTGTTGCCGGTTCCAGGTGTCAGATGCAGCAAACTAAAAATCATAGTATAAGACTTGGCTGTACATATATTTCTTTTCTTAGTTACGTGGTTGCTTATCTTTCTTTACAATATTTTTGCTTTTGGATCAATCAATTTTAAAGTTTGCACAATTGACGCTAACCTAGAGATTTACTGCATGGAACTTTCAATTACCACCTAGTTGATTGTGTTTCGTTTTTATGACATGAGCCTAGGATCAGCATTCACACAAAGAAGTGCCCGATCCCTAGTACCAGATGAATAGTAAGAACCAATATAATATAAATCTAATTTCATACCCCGGCAGTTTAGATATAAAATCTTTAGTACTGGCCAACAACGCTTGTATAAGCAAGCGGGACCACTTGTCAGTTCCTTTCGCCTATCTTAATTATTTTATAGCCATCCTAACTTCAAACTATATGTTGGTGTTTTAATTTCATTTTTTTTTGGCTGTTTTAGATATTCAATATGAGCCATGGTTTGGATCTCAATATACCGAAGAAGACATTTCTCCATCACTTCTGGATAGCTGGAAGGATCCTTTGGAAATTGATCCTTCCTTGCATATACCTTTGAAAAATGAGTTCATTCCAAGTGACTTCTCCCTCCGCAGTTCTAGCTTCTCTAATGATGATGCAAATATATGCATGCCAAGATGCATACTTGACGAACCATTGATGAAGTTTTGGCATAAACCTGACCGGACATTCAAAGTTCCTCGTGCAGATACGTATTTTCTTATATCCGTGAAGGGAGGATACAACAGTGTGAAAAGTTGTGTTCTGACCGAATTATTTGTCAATCTTCTCAAAGATGAGTTGAATGAGATTTTGTATCAGGTATATGACTATATATGAAGCCATTCTACTCTCCTTTTCCCTACTACAGTAATTATTTTCCGTGCAGGCATGACCTTAATTCTAGTGGAGATCAATTGAAACAACCTTCGTGCCGACCATATTTTTTCGTTTTGCGACACTTCCATATCTATTTGCGACAATACCTATTGAAATTAAAAATAGAAATACATGCCAAATCTTATAAGTTAATGGAACAAAACTCTTGGATATATAATTCTACATATTATTATCATCGATTCTGTTCTTACTATGTGGTTATAGTGATCTCTAAAAACCAGATGGTTGGCACATCATGAATCTTCAAACTCTTATGTGTAGGCTGGTGTTGCCAAATTAGATACTTCCTTGTCTATTGTTGGTGACAAGCTCGAGCTAAAGGCATATGGTTTCAATGATAAGCTCCAAGTTCTATTGTCTAAGATCTTGAGCATAGCAAAATGCTTTTCTCCGAAGGATGATCGGTTTAAGGTACTACCGTATCGGCAGCTTATTATGTTTTCTTTTTCTTTCTTTCTAATGCATATATCTTCTCTCTACTTAATCATCACTTGCTTGTGCCCTCTCCTATATCTTTGCTGTGTATGATAATTGTTATGAATGTTTTCGAGGCTAAAGTCCTGAGCAAAATTTGTAGACCTTGTGAAACTATAAATGTTGGCATTAGTCCTCATTCAGTCAATGTACAATAACAATATTACCTCAATGCTATTGTAATTTTATTCAACGAAGACATCAACCGTGCTAAATAGAGTATGGTGACCTAAAACGTCAGGTGTGTTGCCCGATTTTAAATAAATATTTGGTTGGACATTTGTATTTGACATGCTTTGGCCTAAATAATGTAGTAATTGCTGTATGAATTGGTACAGGAGAAGCTTCTAATGGACCTGGTGAAATACCTATTATTTATCCCTTAGCTATGTTATGCTTTTTTTATTCAGTCTACTGAGTGGCTGGGACGCCGACAACTTTTGGCCTTGTTGCTGATTAGATTTGCAAGTAATTTGCAGTTCTTGTTTTTTGTTAGTTTTATGGTTATTGCTTTTGATGTGCGACAGACATGTATCAACTAGGGTAGTTATATGCGGTTATGTTATGTGTGAATGACATGTGTTAAGTAGGGTAGTTTTAAGTAGTTATTCTTAGTTGTATTCTGTAGAAAAAGAAAGAAAAGGAAATAGATTCGAAGTTGAAGTTTGGGAGTTTTGGAGTGATTCCTTAACTTTGGTGGGAAGCCACTTGGAGTGATTCCAAGAAACTGTTCTCTGTAAGAAGCCAATAGCATTATTACGTATGTATTTTGATGTTTGGTTACAAGTAATGAAAGATTATTGTTGCAGTCCAAGTTTTTCATTTCTTTTTGGAAATCGACTACGATAGTCATTTCATGGCATTGATACATCATGAAGAGATAGTACAAAGTTCATCATGATTCATAATTTGAATAAGCACTATAACCACCTGATTTAAGTCCTTTAAAGACCATCTAAATAGCCTAAAGCCTAAGTGCCTAACTAAATAACTTCATTGATACCCAAGTTCAATAAATCCTTGATTTGCACTTCCATGGGATGGAACCTGGGACCTCCGTGTTGCGGAGTCAGTGTCAAACCACTACACCAAGAGGTGGTGGATGTTGCTGCCCAAGTCATGTCCTACCTTTCTATCTCCTATCTACTAAGTAAGCAAGGTTTTCCATGTCCTTCTCTTTCCCATCCCAGGCATTTTATCCATCTTATATTAACTTATTTTGCCTGATGAGTTGCTGAATCAGATTTCCTAACCTTTTGTTGTAACTTAAACATCTAAGACAACCCTATTTTCATCCCTTAGAGTCAGTATTGATCCCTAGGCCTGTGATTATTGTTTAGTAACGTAAAAAACAGTATTGTCGGATTGTAGTAGCCTAGTAGGCTTTGGGTCGTGTATAATATCTTGGTGATACTCTAAATGTTCATGTATAAGTTCAGCACTGTTTTGAGTTTAGTTGTTTATGTTAATGCATTATTTGATCTCGGATATGTATACACAGTTTGTTTAACTGATATGAAATATCACAGGTTATAAAAGAACAGATGGAGAGATCTTTTAGAAACGCGAATATGAAGCCTTTGAGTCATTCTTCGTACCTGAGATTGCAAGTCCTACGGGAGGATTTCTGGGATGTAGACGACAAACTGTCTTGTCTCACTGACTTATCACTTGCTGAGTTGAAGGCTTTCATTCCTGACCTTCTTTCGCAGGTAAACGACAAAATGAGTTTAAGTTCTATATGTTCGTCATTTGGCCTACCATTTGGATACTCAATGCTTGGTCAACCTCTGGCTATATATGCAGTGATGTGTATGACCCACGTGGGAGTAACAACTGGGAAAAATGACCTCTCGTTACTAGGTCTTGGGAGTTTGCTGACTCCTGGACTGAGGCTAAATAGTTTTACATGCTTATAGGCACCGTTTTTCTGAGTAGTAGTCTAACAGAATATAATAGCTATAAGCCTATAACCTATACGATAAAACTAAAAACGAATTGTTTATTGGTCTATTCTTGGCCTCGAATGATGGCGCAGTTACACTGAATACTGAGACGAAGTTGCTCTGTACAAACAGTGGACCAGGAGTCAATAATTCGAAAATATCTAATCAAGTATCTGTCTCCAGGTTGCTTTTGGAGGCTTAATAATTTTTTTGTTTCTATGCATATTTGCAGTTGCATATCGAGTGCCTTTGCCATGGTAATATATCAGAGGAAGAAACAATCTCTATATCTGATATCTTCAGAAGGAACTTCTCTGTACAACCACTCTTAGTGGAATTAAGGCACGAGGAACATGTTATTTGTCTGCCCTCGGGTTCCCATCTTGTTAGAGATGTCCCTGTGAAGAATAAGCTGGAAGTAAATTCAGTTATCGAGGTAACTTGAAATAGTGGTCAACCACTATTATCTATTTTACTTCTATGATTCATGAGGCAGTCAGAATAGGTTTTCGACTTTTTTTTGTCTTATTCGGTTTTGTTTTTACCTTTCTATATCCCCTTGTAGCTGTACTTCCAAATCGAGCAGGACATTGGGTTGGAGTCTACCAAACTGAGAGCCGTGGCAGATCTCTTTGATGATATTGTGGAGGAACCACTTTTTGATCAGCTAAGGTACACAGTTTTCTGCTGGAAGTATTCCATATTTAACTGTTTCTATAATTCGCGAAAACACTAAGTGAATCTTACCTTTGAGAGCTCCAATAAGTAAAACCGGATGCTTGGTCAAGTTCTTGTTATAGCTTGGGGACGTATTCTATTCTTGCCCACATTAAGAAAAAGGGGAATTCTATACGTGCCCCACATTACTGCTGTGAGCACCCATTTCCATGTAGAGCTCGGAGCTCCCACATCTTTTGCTTCCATAGGGCTGCCAACAAAGCTGGAGTGCTTCTAGAACTTCCCTGAGAAAAGTACCACGTTGCCGGAAGTCAGAAAAAAAAATATTATGCATCCCTTCGGATGACCGCAGTTCAAGTCCATTATGACAATTTTGTTTTTGAAAATTTGTAGTTAGTGTCTAGATTTAGGCGATAAAACCATCTGTAACAAAAATTGTGATATCTAGTCATCTATCATTCTGTCCTAGAATATATCTTTATCATGGATAACTGCCCCCTTGAGTAAGTGTGTAGGGTTTATGGTTTAAGTTCTTAACCAACTACAACATCGACGCAGGACAAAGGAGCAGCTTGGATATACTGTTCAGTGTAGCCCACGTATAACATATCGTGTGCTGGGATTCTGTTTCGTCGTTCAGTCTTCCAAGTACAATCCAGTCTACTTGCAAGGGAGGATCGAAAACTTCATTGAGAACATGCAGGAGTTACTGGTGTGCAATTATCTCTTACAACCCTGCAATTTATAATTGTTTAGTGTTATTGCTTTTAACATAAACATTTCAATCTTAGTTTACGAAACACTTGTGGAGGCTAAATTTATCTAGAAGGTGCATTAGAGGCTAAAAAAGAAAATCAAACTGGATATTAACCGGGCTGAATCTGGTTCTTTATTATTGGCCTTAGCGTTATATTCAGTAATGAACCAATTCAAGTAGATACTTTCTGGGAAGAGATAATTCAGTAACTAAAAGAAATGCTAAAATAAAGCATTGATTAAGAAGGTAAGAAGACACCGTTATGAAGCAGGTGATCTTTAATTGCTTGGGGTCTGAGGAAAGACCAAACTTTCTGCCCCTCATCGCTTTAGAGAAGGCAAATCTACTTTTTGATATTCATTTCTGAAGATTTTGCCTTATTAGTGTGTTTTTGTAGTTTATACTCTTGCTGAGACTAAAACTAATGAAACTGTAAGCTGTCTCACAACTGTTTGCTGCATAAGTTTTACTTTTTAATCAAGTAGTGTGAAATTTTTAGTTCTTTTCAGAATCTCTCACCTCATGCGGGCATGTTTCTTTTTGGGTCACTACAGGATAAGCTTGATGATGAATCGTTTGAGAATTATAAGAGCGGGTTGATAGCAAAAAAGTTAGAGAAGGATCCATCACTT
Source organism: Eschscholzia californica subsp. californica (assembly GCA_002897215.1). NCBI lineage: Eukaryota > Viridiplantae > Streptophyta > Magnoliopsida > Ranunculales > Papaveraceae > Eschscholzia > Eschscholzia californica. The sequence goes on along the minus strand of BEHA01050358.1, from coordinate 2,380,040 downwards.
TCTTACGAGACCAATAGACTTTGGGATCAAATCGTTGATAAGAGGTACTACTCTGTTCATTTTATTTGTATATCGCAATAATAGTTGAATTCTCGAGTCTCCCATCCTCATCACATTGTGGAGTTTCACAAGACATGGAAATCAATAGATGACTAAAATATGAAACTTTTCATCTATAGGTATTTATTTGACATGACAGAGAAAGAAGCTGAAGAACTGAAAACCATAAAGAAGAGTGATGTTATCGACTGGTATAGAACTTATCTGAGAGCCGAATCTCCACATTGTCGACGACTTGCAGTACGTG
>BEHA01050358.1:2364353-2374891 GCA_002897215.1 Eschscholzia californica subsp. californica | reverse complement strand
TATGAAAAACAGTTGGAGTTCTAAAGTGAGACTCTTAATATGAGATAGAAGGAGTATTAGTTTCTCTCCGCTCAAATCTTCTTTCCCTCTCTAGACTAGTTCGTTATTATGTTTGAACCACTTTCTCTCTCTAGGCTCTTTTAATCCTCTTTCTCTCTTGGTTACCTTTGGGCAGCTGGTATTCACAGAGCTACTAAGAGCTATTCGTAGAACTAATTATTTGTAGATACGTTTTTTAGTATTTACAAATAGTTTAACTTTATCACAACTTATTAAGTATTTAGAATTAGACCACTGTTTTAGAGATAGGTAAGATTCATGTTCTTTTTTACTCTCCTCGTTTGTTTGTTTAAGTTTTCAAAGAAATCCTCTTTGTATTGATTTTTCTTTTCTTAATAAATATAATAAAGTTCTGTGCGATATTTGCCCGCTTTTTAAGGCTTCTCGTTTACCTTTTCCAAGTAGTAAATCTACTACTTCTCTTTCATTTGAGTTAGTTCATGTTGATTTGTGGGGACCCTTTCCCGTCCTCTCTACTTCTGGAAGTCGATACTTCCTCAGATTAGTTGATGATTTTAGTCGTTGTACATGGCTCTTTCTTATGCCATCTAAGTCAGATGTCTTTTCTTTTGTTTCTCAATTTTTTTTACTATGTTAAGACACAATTTAAAACATCAATTCAGTTTTTTTCGATCTGATAATGGAAAGGAATTCCTAAATTCAAAATCCACGAAATTCTTTTTGATAATGTGATCCTTCATCAACGAAGTTTTACCCACACCCCTCAACAAAACGGTGTTGTTGAGAGGAAACATCGCCACATTCTTGAAGATCATCCGGTCCAATTAGGGATCGTAATGCTTAGCTAGAAGTCGATTACGATCGTCGGGTAACTTCAGTGATTCTTAGCTGACATAGACCGGATCTTACAACGGGTTACACCAAATAGTGGTAGCTTGACCGGAGAGTTGACTAGTGGGAGCTTGCCTATAGATGGATACGATCCAGTTTGATAGGTGCAAAAAGATAGAAAGAAACATGCTCGAAAGGGGAAGCCCGAAAATGTGTAAAACCCATTTTTGGGCCGGACAGATCAATCCCATTAGTGGGTTGATCTGACCGACCAAATAAAGGGAGTGGGCTAGCCAGGCCAAGCCTATTTATGGCTAAAGTGGCCGGCCACACTATTAGGGGAAACCCTAATGGGAATCTTAGGGTTTCCCAATCAGATGGGACTCTGGTGTTTATCTTTTCTATGACTCTTATTGAAACCTAATGGGAATGGGATTCCTATTAGGGTTTGTCTATATAAGGGTCATTAGAGAACATAAGAGGGGTGGATTTTTCTCAGGCAAAAAACAACCTCTCTCCATCTCTCTTAGATAGCTAAGTGGAGAGAGAGGGTTTAGAGAAAAAACTCCCAATCTATCTAAAGAGTCAAAAGAAGAATGGTTCTTCTCCTCAACCTTCAATGAAGTCATAGATGCCATCAAAGAAGGGAAATCAAGTCACTTGCTCGGGTGTCTCAAGTAGAGGAGCAAGAATTGGAGCTGTCATCTTCGGGATAAAGGAGTTGAAATCTTATTTGGTTAAGCGAATCTAGGTATTCTACTTTCAGTTTCTTGTTCATTATTAGTTCTTGCATACGATCCTAGTAAACTAGTGTCAAACATATGATGTTTGAGATTCCACTTACTGACTTACAACATTAGTATGGTGATTAAGTAGTCTTTGAGACGTACAAAACCCAACAGTGGTATCAGAGCCTCTTGCATGTAACTAGTTTTGACAAGAAGAATTAGATTCAGACTTGGTTTATTAGATAAATTAGTTTGAATAAGAGTTTCAAACACTTTTTTGATTAGTTTGAATTAGATTTAGACGTAATCAAACAAGAAATTTAAAGAGTTTCAATGCGCATACACCTTAGTTTTTCGAGTTTTTGAAAAGGGGTTTCTAAAACAAAGATTTTAGGGTTTGGATTTTTGAAAGAAGTTTCACAAAATCAGTGTTTTTTCTGACCGAATCATCAAAAAACAACAATATAGAAAAACAACTACAGAGAGAAGGGAAGGTAAACATAAGACTCTTGGTTGTCTAGGTCGAGCTGGTCGGTCTCGTCCAGGACGCGCTCCAGAACGCGTCAAAAATGCGACTTAGTCGCGTATTATAATATCTGATCATAGATCCTAGTCCATCTCGGATTAGGAGCTCCGTCCTTCCCGGACCAGGAATCCTAGTTTGTGTAGGACTAGGATGGGTCCTGATCTTGCAACCTTGACTCGGTCCCGTCTTAAGGACGCGACCAAATTCAACACACGTCCTAAGCTTGAGACGCGTCCATGAGCTGCTGTCCAGATGCGTCTAGGGCGCGTCTGGATGTGTCTAAGGAATCTCGGGCTTCTTGTCTGAGATGACCAATGACACGGTCTTGGTCAAGACGCGTCCAGGGCGTGTCTAGGACATAAGGGCACGTCCTGCCTAGGGGTAGGACGCGTCTGGAACGAGGGACTCGACACGTTTGGAACGTGTTGTCACTGGTCCAGGTTGTGTCCGACCCATGCCGTGACTGGTCTTGGACGTACCCGAGAATTAGTCAATGGGCCTTGACCAAGAGTTTGACTCGGCTATTTTGAGTTTGACTTGGGCCTTGACCCGAGTGGGAGTTTTTCGGGCTTTTCTCCGATTTTTCTCCCGGTTTCACTGAAATTTTTGAAATTCACCCGGGCCCTCCTATGTCCAAACAGAGTATTTCCTGAAATTGATTTTGGAAATCATTAAAGGTAAAACAACAATACGACATTAGTCTGAATCTTATGAAAGTGGACTTAGGACCCGTTTGGCATACAAATGTCAAATAGTTTCTTCCGAAGAGCTATCTAAATTATAGCGAACCCAGACTCGATCTTAGAATCGAATCTAATACATACTAAATAATACTATGAACATCATATTATTGTATGTATAAGTGTGGATGTGGAGAATAGTATGGCAATAGAACTGTCCATTGAAGAACCTAAGGATGAGATCGTGGTTCAAGTGTGAGAAATCGATGGAGGTTCGAGGATGGAGATCCATGCGAGCTAAGGCGAAACAAGAAGCTACCTATGAAGATTAGATCTTTAGGTTAGGGTCATACTAGGATCAAATCAGCTTGATATAATTCTCGCGTGCATTCACTAATTTACGTTTTACAATGTGGATGATTACGTCAGAATTCACAGTAATGCATCCAAGATAAAAACGTAAAAGTCCCCAAAAAGAATTTGTAGTAACGGCGACCCGAATTAAGACACTTGTTGCGCCCTTGTTCAACGATGGTAGTTTCGGCCTACACAGGGTGCCATCTTTTACCTCGGGACAATACGGTAGATCTATGAAGAGGTCTACGAGTCTAAATGGTTATTCTCAACGAATCAGCAAAAGAATTTCGAATTTCGAGGCAAATGATGAATTCAACTCATAAACGTGTTATTCATCAACCAAAAATCATAGAATTTTTATCAATAAAGAGTTACTCGGCCAGGATGACAAAGTTAATTATAGTGCCCAAGTACGCTTAGTGTTGAAGAAATGAGATCTTAAAATCGCATTGTTCAAACCGGGGGCGTTTTCGTTGAATAATGTGGCAAAAACTGTGTTTTTGTTATGATAGTAAATTTTAGAATTTTGCTTTTTCTTTGACGTATATAATATATAACTGTACGTTAGGAAACAGTTTTTCCAACCTTCGTTCATTCCTTGAGAAGGAATCAAACGAAGGCAATTTTCTTGATTGGTAAAGAATTCGAGAAACGCTCTCGAATTCGAAAAAAAGAAAATGTCCGAGAATTCCCATTCCTAATGTTCATTGCTACCTCAGCGACTGAGGATAAAAGCAGGAAGTGGTTATTCGAAAAGTCTTTTGTGAACATACATAAAAGTTTTCTCTTTTATAGAGATTAATAATATGGATGCATACACATGTCGGATTTTGTGTATATCTAATACATCTATCTAGTGTTCTAAGCGGAATCTTAAACATCTATATGTTAACACTAGATTACCAGGATCATAAAGCAAGAACTAATCAATGAACTAGAAGAGGAATAAATACCTTTATCGCGTTTTTCCCTCGAACCTGTCCAATCGTATGTGAAGATCCACAGCTCCAAGTGTAGCTCCTCTACTTGAGACACCGAGTAGGTTAACTTGATCTCCCTTCCTTAATGTCTGCTAGAACTTAAGGGAAGATTGAGAAGAATCCTTCTTCTTGACTAGATTGATAGAGTGGGAGTTTTTTTCTCTACAATCCTCTCTCTCCACTAACTGTATATTGAGAGAGAGAGCTGTATAATTTTTCTTTCTGAGAAAAATCCACACCTTTTCTGTTCTCTAATGACCGTTATATAGAGAAATCCTAATTAGAATCATATTCAAATTAGGTCTTTCTATTCTCCGGGTCACAGAAAAGATAATACCCAAAATACCCTTTTGGGGTATTTAGGGTTTTACCCTTAAGTGTTGCCGGTCATAGCAGCCCACAATGGGCTTTTGGGCTTTATGTGGCCGGCCCACTTCCCTTGGTCGGCCATGTGATGGTCGACCCTTAGAGCCTTGCTCCGGACACCCTTTTTTGGCCCGGTTCTTTCTATCTTGTTCCGAATCGCCATTCGAACCTTTTTTGCCTATTTAGTTGGATACAATCCATCTTTAGCCTATTCCCGTCTAGTCAAATCTCTCAGATCAAGTTACCACTCTTCTGTGTAACCCATTGTAGGATCCGGTTTATGTTAGCCGCGAATCACCGAAGTGATCCGACGATCGTAGTTGGTTTCTAGCAAAACTTTACGACCCCTAATTGGACCAGACTGGATGATCTTCAGGATGAGTTCATCGTTATCCTAGATGACAAATTGATCGCATTGCCATCTTGTTCGAAGGACACTCCTTCGGGAGGACATCTCCTTCAGACTGAACGGATATATCCTTCAATCTCCCACTTGTACTTAGAACAAGTGCAATGCTTGACTCCCATGTCTCTTCGTATCTCATCTGATACGTCATACCTTTCAGACTTTCTTGATATGGAGAACAACTGTCAAAGCAAAATGATTAATCATTAATCCATTTGAGTGTGGCCACACATTTTCCAGTTGCTTCTCCTCAAGTGGTCCGGAGATACTAATGCTAACCTAATAGGAGGACATAATCTAGTCTTGTACTCCCACTTAACTTCATGGCTATCCTGTCTCCCCCAACAACCCGCCTTTATAGCCTCCTTTCACGGCACGGCGTTTGACGGTACCAAAGTTTGACATTCCTTACAGAAGATGAGTGGATTACTTATGTTTAAGGAATCTCTCCAATCTTGTCTATGAGTGTTCATGACGTTCTTTCGACATTTGAAGAACTCTCATGTCTGGGTTATCCAGTGTATATTCTCCAATCATACACTCATGTAATTGACTTGAATACTATATTTCTATAGCGCATGAAACTGCGCCATCAGTCAATCTCACATGCTAGTCTTCATGAGTCATTGTTGTCCATGCAATGACCTGGACTAGGGACTTAATAATGAATCTATTCCAAGTTCACTTAGTAGGGGTTCATTTACTAGATCACGCATCTGATAAACCTACTTGGAATGCTTCACTATTTTTGGACTGTCGATTAAATACTAAACTACGATTTAATGACGAAATAATTAACTTATTTTTGATAATAAGAGTTTGTAAAATTTGAGCTTGCGCGTGTAACTCTTTACACCCTCAATTTACTAGTCTAAGCTTGAAGTTTAATGCTTATGACCCTATATTATTTTCATACTTAGTCTAAGGTGACAGTTTAATAGATTAAATCTGGATTTTGCTTGTTATCATCCCTATGATGATCTTCAGTATTTCCATACTGTATTAAAACTTCTCAATCTTTAACTACTTTCTTTTATTTGTAAAGTTTGCAATAGTCTCTGCCTGGAACCTTTCCTGCTTACTGTTCTTCCATGCCAAGATTGCCATCTTATTCTTGAAGTTTGCAACATATGACTTTTCAACCTTTTATTTTCCTACCGAGATCTCACAAGTTCTTCTCAAGTACATTGTGCGATCCAGATAACTCATCTGGATTTGATTGGTGACGACCATAGATACTCCAAGTATTTTGCGACGTCGAGGCGAATGCTAATCATATCCTACATGACCGATCTTATGCCTTTAGCATAACCATCTTTCTCATGCGTGCCTGCTCATCAGAATCCTTCAGATTCTGAATCTTGCTAAGCTTTGTGCCATGAGAGTTGGGTAGAAATACTCCTTTTTGAGTTTTTCACTTTGGACTTTTCAAGACTTTTTCTTGAACAAGTCTTGTCACTTTCTTAATCTATCTCCGTAGATCTTTGGTGCCGAAAAAGCATTTCACCTTTGTGTGTGGTCCTTTTATTGAGTCAGTTCTAAACAACTTTTCAACATCATAATGTTGTACTCAATTTCTAGTATGTCGTCTACATATCGGACGAAAGAAAACTGGGTCACTCCCACTAACCTTCTTGAACTTCCTGAATTCAAGATTTCTCTTCATTCTCAAAGAAACCAACTCTTGATTACTTTGCTGAATTGAAGATTCTAACTCCTATTTGCGTGCTGATGAGACATGAAAACGTCCCATCTGAATCTCTTAACTCGGGTTAGTTAGACCAGTTCGAGCGGTTACTCTGATGATTTGTTTGATTTTCTTTCTCAGGTATCTTTACGGAGTCAGTGTGATAAACGAATAAAAACGGGAGAAAGACACACAAAAGGGCATTTTGGTCATATGGGTACTCTGATGGTTTTGGTCAATATGATATTCCGATGAAATGTAGAGTCCAAGACGAACCTATCGGCGAAAACGGAAGTAAAATCGGAGTTCGGGGGAGCAAACCAACCAAAGTCAAATATTGGGTCAAAGGGAGTGGACTCAATTGAGTGCTGGAACATTCAGGAACACGTGGCACGCTACAGGGAGGTGAATTTGACGGCTCGTACTATTTCCGGGCTATCTTCGGTTATTGGAGGGTGTACTCCGGGTTTCCCAGTGGACAGAGATCCTATGCACACGAGAGCATTGAAGTACTTTGTATCCCAACGCGTTTAGAACATCCAACGGCTGATGAATGCTCTCACTTATCTCGTACTCCAGGACGTGCAGCGTAACTCCAGTCTATAGCCCGAGACACACTGTAACTCCAATCTATAGCCAGCACACGTCCCTTGATTTGTTACCACATTTTTGGGAAGATATATCCTCCTTCTCTCATCTATGGTTGTTTCTTCAAACATTAGTAAAAGAAAGTTTCCTTCTCTTTTAAAACCGAACAGAGGATGGAAAGATGGGGGATTTCTCGTGAACGGAAAGACAGCGAGATTTGCTAATAAGTGAGAGAATATGGAAGGAAACCTGGGGAGAGATTAGAGGAAGGTATTTTCGGCTAAGAGAGGAAGAGATGGAGTTGCTATTTTTAGAGAGAGAAGATATTTTCTCTCTCTAAAAAACGCAACTAATGTAGCTGGAGCTTACTGGAGATAGAGAGAAGATTTCGATTTTTCTTTTCTATATAGAAGAACAACTAAAACAACAGAGGGGGATAACTTTTTGAACATCACGGTTTAGAGAAGAAACCAAGAGGGAGAGCTTATGATCTCCGGTTTTTTTTATCATCACTCATATTTTTTCTTTTTTGTTCTTCTTCTTTGTGAGAGAAAGGGAGATTACAGAGAAAGAGAGAGAGTTTGTAGAGAGAGTTATGACGGGTTGAACAACAGAAAAGAAGAGAATAATTGAAACAGAGAGCTACACCATTTTTTATCTTCTTTATTACTCGTTTTTCTTGATTTTTCTTTTTGTATTCTGTTTCTTTGTGAGAGAGAGAGAGAGAGAGATTACAGAGAAAGTGAGAGTGATTGTTGAGATTACAGAGAGAGATAGAAACAGTAGAGAGAGAAAGTAGTTGGAGAAGAGGAGAAAATCGTTTTCCATCAGGGGTGTGTTTGGCTGCCAGTGGAAAATCAGAAATAAATCGTTTCCAGCGAGGAAAAAAGTCTGTTTTCTCCTCTCTCTCTTTACTTTATTTTCCAATTTTTTTTTATAATGTCCATGAGTAACTAACTCTTTTATCTAGGGTTTTAGATGAAGTTCATCATAATTATTTTCTCGATACAATTTAGAAACAAGTTTTAGTTGTTTTTAATGATAAAATCTTCCGGATTTTTTGGCCCGTACATGGACTAGAATCTGAGTTATATAAGGAATTCGCTAATTAAATCCAAATAAATTGTCGTTAGAATTATTAGGAGGACGGATTTGAAAACCCTAGGTTCTCCCATTTCTTGAATTTTATATCATTTAAGTTTATTTGTTATCTTTATTTGAATTATATCATCAAAACCAAGTTAGAATCCAAGTTAGAATCCAAGTTAGAATTAAGGTTAGAATTTGAGTTTGACTAAGTCTCTGAGGAACGAACCGGTCTTACCAGAATTTATTACAACTTGACACCCGTGCACTTGCAGATGTAGACCTATTTAGGAAACTTTCGAGGCCCATCACCCGCTTTAATCCCTCGATGGATTTTGAAGCTTGCGTTTTACACCAGCTTTAGAATAGTTAACTTCATCCTGAATGTGTCATGTTTACACATTCTTTTGCTAGTAATAGATCATTATGGTATTGAGCATTGTGACACGAGAGTTGGTCTTTCCTGGTCCATACCACGAATTTTGCGACCTTCTTTCTAAGTCTTGCTCTGGGAAACACCAATATTTCCATCCTTGTCTGTTTTTCACTTTGAAAAACCTATTTGGACTTAACAGGAACCATTCCTTTAAGCAAATAGACCAAGTTCCAAACTTGATTTTAGACATGGATTCCATTCTGATCATATGGCTCCAAGCCATGTTTCGTAGTGATTCCGTCACAACTTTTGTGTAGCTAGCTCATTTTGTTCTTTACTAGGATCTCCATCCTCTAAGATAGATTTATGAGCTTTCAAGGTCTATCAGGGGTTTGAGCAACTTTGAGACGCTCTCAACTAGGGGTGGGATTTTGGTCCGGAAACCCAGAATCCGCCCACGACCGCCCGAGTTCGAAGCGTCCGTGATCGTCCGTTGCCCGAATCGGTCCGTACCCGCCCGACCGAAAAAGTTTAAGCGGACGGACGCGGGCATAGGTCCTTACCCGGTGGTCCGACCGAATCCGCCCGCTTATATTGTCCGCCCGACCGAATCCGTCCATATACGTTCGTTTATCCTACCCGTTATACCCGCCCGCCTATATGATTGATTTTAAGCCTTTAAATTTGTAGGGTTAGCTACAACCGTTAGATTTCAAGAGTAAAAATATATAATCCTAGAAATCACTTTTCTTAATCTTATCTTCACCTCTCTACTTCTTTAGTCTCTCTCTCCTCCAAAATCTCAATATCTCATCAGTAACCCTTGAACCCACAATACACCGTGGAACTCACAATGCACCGATCGTAATCCATGTAAAGAAGAATAGAACTGATCGTAATCCATGAGAAATCTCAATGATTATCTTTTAATTTTGCATTCACGTACTTTTTGGAATTGTAAAGTGGAAGTTTTGAACGTTGTATTTAGTTACTAAACAGTTTTAATTTCGGATAAATTTTTTTTTATTTGTTCATTAATAACCGGCGCCCGACCGACCGATACCCGGTTTGCCCGACTATCAAAACGGTCACGGACGGACACTTTGTTAGAGAAAAATCCGAAATGCCCGCCCGTTTTGTCCGGATGTCCGAATGGACACTTAAGACTTATGCCCGTTCCGCCCGGACCGGTTGACTTAATGTCCGTTTTCCGCCCGTCCGAACCGATTCCCACCCCTACTCTCAACTCTTTGAGAGTTCTCCTGTGAATCTAATTCGCCTTGTGCGAGAGGATCTTCGAGATCTCCTATCTCTACCTCTTTTCATGTCTATTGGCTGGGAATAGATAGGAACCACAATTACTGACATTCGTACATTACTGTCAGTTTGTTGCTCAGATCGAATTTCTTCGATATCTAATATTTCTCCCATTTCTCTTCTTGAAATAACTCTTATTTCAAGGAAGACACCACCACGAGCAACAACCATCTTGTTCTCTGATTGCTTGTAGAGGAATCCCTAATATTTTTTTTATCCCAAAAAGAAATATTCTGTCTGATATGTAAACTTGGTTCTCGAAAACCATGTATTTTGATGCATACCCAAAACTTTTGTTCAAAACAGAAACAAACACGATTTATAACTCAAACAGTTTCTTTTATAATCTTTCATATGTTTATCATCAATAAAGAATGTCGATTAACGATAGACATGTTTTGATGCATATCCTGAATTTTGGTTCAAGAACAGGCTCGTAGTATAGGAGTATTAATATTCTTCTATGCTATTACAGACACATTTTCTTTGTAAAAACTTTCTGAGAATGCTAGTGTTAGAGAAACCCTTGTAGAGAAATAAAATGGTAGAAAGGAAATATAAAAAGTGCAAATTTAACTTCAAATGTCCA
>BEHA01050358.1:2351866-2363890 GCA_002897215.1 Eschscholzia californica subsp. californica | reverse complement strand
GGATTCGGGCGGGCTTTTCTAAAATTTCTTATGATCAAAGCCCGCCCAAGCCCACTAAAGTGTCGGGTTAGCCGGGCTTCGGGCAAGTCGGGCGTCGGGTTTCTAATCTGATACTATTTTTATTCAGAATAAGCTTCTCTAATTTGAAGAATTGTATCAATCAAAACCCTAGAAATCTGCATTCAATGAATATAAATCATTGAAAGATAGATCAACCACTTTAAATTTTCTAAAATTTGGAAACATAAAAAAGATAGATCAACCACTTCAAAAGATAGATATAAATCTTCCCATTAACTTCTGAACATATGATTGAAGAATTTGAAAATTGGAGAACATAAAAAGATAGATCAACTACTTTAAATTTTCTAAAGAAAGATATAATTTGTACAATAGTTTCATGGTATTCTTCATCTTTTGTTGTTCAGTCCGTATGCTACTTCCTTCAAGATCTAGAATATAAATAGTAAAAAGAAGAAACACATTTGACACCAAACAACATAGATCTGATACTATCTATATAAACTTACAAGTATACACAAACCTGTTACTGATATAAACCAGATATAAGAGAAACGAAAGGTATTACAAGAAGGTTAACGAGACAGAAAGAAAGAGTGAAATAGAGAAAGAAATCAAGGCAGAAATAAAGAGTCAAATAGAGAAAGATGTGAAGGTTAAATGTCTTGGAAGAAACATATTGCTCTTTCTCTCTCCTATTCTCTGGAAAAACACATTTAGGTGAAACATTGGACTTTAAATATGAGGGATGGAAAAGAAAACATTTAACCCTAGATCCAACGATTGTTGTTTAATCCGTATTTCAAGAGAGAAGATCTTGCGGGCAGCCTATCGAGCGGGTTATACGGGCGCCCACAGTTAGTTCTCATCGGGCATTACCAGCGGGCTCGGGCTTGGGCGGGGTGCCGGGTGAAGCAATTCACCCGAGCCCGCCCACTAAAATCTATCGGGTTGGGCGGGTATTACCCACTGACGGGTGCGGGCGTCCGCGGGCCTTATCGGACTCGGGTGAACGCGTCGGATATCGGGCATTCGGGTTTTTATCCCACCCCTACTACTGGGGACAAACATCCCAAAACAGTCCCTATATAAGATTTTTAGGGACATACGTAAAAATTGTTTGTCCCTGGTATGCCTATTTTTTGTAGTGTGGATTCTAAGACCCTATACTCTTAAGTATTATTCGGGCACATTCACTTGTGCTTAGAAACAAGAAACAATTACTTCACTTTTATGCCATTAAGGAAAATTGCAGCTTTCATGTGGAGAACTCAAATGTGTATTTAAATACTAAACCTAAATCAAATAATCTCCTTACAACACTAATGAATCAACTAAATACAAATCGCAAAAAGGGTTTCAGATGAAGAAAAAAGATGATATCAAATAAAGGAATGCAAATAACCAAAATATCACGCACCTTCTTTGATTCTGAAATTGAACTTTTAGATTGAATAAAGGATTTACAAGCTTGTCTTCGTCTCTCTCCAACTCTAACCATCAGATTTTAGGGTTTTCATTTTCTTTCTCTCTCTAAAAAAACCCAGAAAATCCTCTCTTTGTTTGAGCAGGGAGAGAAATTCATTCTCAATCTCTCTGAAAAAACTATAAAAACACTATCTTTGTTTGAGCAGAGAAGAGGTTTGTTTATTTCTCAATCTCTCACCATCGATCAACGCCGCGCTCCCGAAGCTCGCATAGAAAATAGGTTTTTCTCTGCTCTCCCTCTCTCTTTCTCTCTAGATTTCTACCTTATTCAGTTCTTTACCACGATTTTGATTCTCGATCTGTCTTGAATCATCAAATTTTGTTCCTAAACCCAACTCCAACTATAAAAGTATAATTTCTCCTATTCATATGAATCATATCTCTAAACACCTAGGTTTTATGTTTCGAAAACCTAACTTATGGAGTGAAGGTGAACGTGGGATAGATGGGACGCATAGGTAATTTTGAGAAACAAATTTTCGCCCAAAAAAATTGCGCCAACAATTTTAGCGCGCAATTTTCTCTTAATATTTCACAGATTCGTATCAACTTATGACACTACTGGGGACAAACATCCCAAAACAGTCCCTATATAAGATTTTTAGGGACATACGTAAAAATTGTTTGTCCCTGGTATGCCTATTTTTTGTAGTGTGGATTCTAAGACCCTATACTCTAAGTATTATTCGGGCACATTCACTTGTGCTTAGAAACAAGAAACAATTACTTATCTAAAGGTATACTAATCTACGCAATAACATACATTCATACATACAATAATATGACATTAATAATTTAAAAACAAAGTATGTATCCTAGATTCGGTTCTAAGTTTGCTACGTTTCGTATAGCTAATTGTGGAAAATTGTGACATATCTATGTCTAATCGGCTCTAAAGTTCATTTTCGTAAAACTCGAACTAAAGGCACATTATGATTCTTCCTTAATGATTTCCAAAATCGATTCAAGGAAAAACTCCGTTTTGGGCCTTTGGAAAGCCTGGGTCACTTTCGGAAAAATTCGGGTCGAAACGGGAGGAAAAACGGCAAAAGGGCCCAAAAAACTCTCACTCGGGTCAAGACCTGAGAAACTTTAGTCCATGGTCCAAGACTCCTCTTGGAATGGCCCGGAACTTGCCTTGGTCTAGGTTCGAGACCCTCTCGGTTAAGACCTTTAGGTTAGCCTCGGACAGGTCCGAGACATGCCTAGGCATGGGCCTTAGACAAGATGGCATGGGGACAACACATTCCAAACGTGCTTTGTCCCATAGCCTGACGCATCTGACCAAGGACGCAACCTGGGACATCTCGGGTTCCAAGTCCGAGATGCCCTAGGAATCTCCAGACGCGTCTGGCAAGGGAGGAGTCCTGGGCTATCTCGGATTCCCAATCCGAGATGCCCTAGGCATGCTCAGAAGCGTCCTTGACGTGTCTGAAGCAGTAGTCCGAGATGCATCTGGATCGGGACTTATAGTTCAGACGGACTGGGACTCGTACCGGTTAGCGTTCGGGACGGACTTGGACTCGTCCCGGTCAGCATCCGCGACTGGCTCGGACGCGTCCTGGCCGGTCCGGGCTGCTGTCTCCATGTTTCTGTTTTTAGAATTTCGTTTTCTTCTTCTTCCACCTACTGTTCTTGATGAATATTCATAAAAAAACACTAGATTTTTAAAACTTCTTTCAAAAATCAAGAACCCTAAAATCATCCTTTTTGAAACTATTTTCAAAAAACCGAAGTTTAAAGTTTTTATGCATTGAAACTCTTTCAATTTCTATCCGATTGTGTCTAAATCTAATTTAAACTAATTAATTCCATGTTTAATCTATATTTAAACATACAATTATCTATCCAATCAAGTTCGAATCAAATTCGTCTAATCAAAGTTAGTTTCATGTAACCGGCTCGTGATGCCACTGTTGGATTTTGTGTGTATCTAATACATCTATCTTGTGTTCTAAGCGGAACCTCAAACATCTATATGTTAACATTAGATTACCATGATCATAAAGCAAGAACTAATCAATGAACTAGAAGAGGAATAAATACCTTTATCGCGTTTTTCCCTCGAACCATTCCAATCGCATGTGAAGATCCAGAGCTTCAAGTGTAGCTCCTCTACTTGAGACACTGAGTAGGTTAACTTGATTTCCCTTCCTTAATGTCTACTAGAACTTAAGGGAAGGTTGAGAAGAACCCTTCTTCTTGACTAGATTGATAGAGTGGGAGCTTTTTATCTACAATCTTCTCTCTTCAATAACTGTATATTAAGAGAGAGAGAGAGAGCTGTATAATTTTTCTTTCTGAGAAAATCCACACCTTTTCTGTTCTCCAATGACCCTTATATAGAGAAACCCTAACTGTAATCATATTCAAATGAGGTCTTTCTATTTTCCGGGTCACAGAATAGATTATATGTAAAATACCCTTTTTGGGTGTTTAGGGTTTTACCCTTTAGTGTGGCCGGCCAAAGCTATGTGGCCGGCCTACTTCCCTTGGTCGGCCATCACATGGCCGGCCCTTAGAGCCTTGCTCCGGGCACCCCATTTTGGCCCGGTTTTTTCTATTTTGTTCCGTATCGCCATTCGAACCTTTTTGGCCTATTTAGTTGGATACAATCCATCTTTAGCCTATTCCCGTCTAGTCAAATCTCTCCGATAAAGTTACCACTCTTATGTGTAACCCGTTATAGGATCCGGTCTATGTTAGCCGCGAATCACCGAAGTGATCCGAGAGTTGGCTTCTAACAAAACGTTACGATCCCTAATTGGACCAGACTGGATGATCTTCAGGATGAGTTCATCGTTATCCTAGCTGACAAATTGATCGCATTACCATCTTGGTCGAAGGACACTCCTTCGGAAGGACATCACCTTCAGACCGAACAGATATATCCTTCAACACAACCATTCGACAAATGAAGGAATAGTTTCTCTAGATGTCGTAAATGGAGAGGTCTGTAACCTCTAAGAAAATCGACTTAAGAAAAGAAACTGGATTTTCTCTTCTTCAAGCAATGACAAAAGATATTATACTTCACCGGTTTAATCAGGTTGAACGAAGATAGGATAAAATCATGGATAAGTTACTCAGTTTATTAAGACAACTGAAAAGAACATTAGGGAACGTTGAATTTAAGAAGCAAGTTATTGAGTTTCAACAACCAAACGAATATAAGAAAAGTTCTTATGATTCATAGGACACAGGGTCAGAGTTTCTAAAGCAATGACTAGGCCATTAAAGGAAACTACCTCAAAGTACCTGGAAGACAAAAGAAATGGGATTGCGAATTCCGGTTCTTTTATTTTGTTAACAAATTTAACTTGGCAAGTATAGTAGACTCCCTTCATCAGGTGTTTAAGATTGGATGTGAAGCTCGATTGGAGCTCAAGGGTATGACTTACTGGACTAAAAGAAGAACTGACCCAAGAGGGAGCAGAAGCAAGTAATTGCTAAGGATGCTGAAAGGGATCAAAGTGTTCTTTTAGACACCGATCTAGCTTAGAACTTAAGAAGTGTTATTATGTTTTTCTTAAAACATCAAATGTTTTAAACCCGTGGTAAATTAGCAAATTTGGTTCTAGGAGAACTAAAACATTAACAATGGTACTTAAGGCTATAATCAAAGGATTCAAACCGGTCAACTCAAGTTAACCGGAATTACTTTGCCATGTGCACTGACAACTTCAGAAAGTATGGAAACATACTAGTCATGAAGCACAAGTCGAAATTGTTTAAATAGTTCGAAGAAGCACAAGATGAAGTAACAAATCAACTTGACAAGAAACTATGAATCATCCAATCGGGTCGGGATGATGAATATTAGAGTAAAGAATTTGATGACCATCAAAGAAGTTGAGAAATAGTTTCTCATCTTGCTCCAAAGATCACATCATATGGATGATGAGTTCAGTGGGAGTAATCGAACATGTTAGACATGAGTCGATTGATGATGGGTATATGCCAATCTTCAGAACACTTTATGGGATATATTCCCAACACGGTCGCTCTTCCTACCTATCCACATTCCGTCTAACAGTTGAAAAGACACCATAAGAGTATGGATTTGGAATGGTTCCAAAGTAGTCTTTTCTTAATGTCTGAAAGTGCGAAACTAACGTTACCATATCAGACAAAGTATTTCTTTATGGGATAAGGAAATATTGGGGATTCTTCTACAACCCATCAGAGACAAAGTGTTTGTTGCTCGTGATGTTTCTTCCTTGAAATAAGAGTTATTTCCAAGAAGACAGTTGGGAGAAATTTAAGATATCAAAGAATTTCGATCTTAGCAACAAACTGACAATGGTATAACCGTTTAGAACTGTGGTATATGAATGTCAGAAATCACAATTTCTATCTGTTCTAGCCGATAGGCATGGAAAGAGAGGTAGAGATAGAAGATCTCGACGATCCTCCCACATGAGTTGAATTGGATTCGCATGAGAACCCTCAAGAAGTTGAGAGCGTCTCAAAGTTGTTCAAACCCCTCATAGTCCTTGAAGGCTCATAGATCTGTCTCAGAGGACTAAAATCCTGTTGAAGAAGAAAATGAGCTACCTACCAAAAGTTATGACAGAATCACTCCGAAATATGGTTTGAAACCATAAGACCAGAATGGAATCCATGTCTGAAATCAAGTTTGGAACTTTGTCTATTTTGCTAAATGATGTGACATGAAACAGTCCCATCTGAATCTCTTAATTTGGGTTAGTTAGTCTATTTCGGGCAGTTACTCTGATGAATTGTGTGTTTCTCTTTCCCAGGTGTCTTTTACAGAGTTCAGTGTGAAAAACGGTTAAAATCGGGAGAAAGGTATGTTAAGGGCATTTTGGTCATTTGTTGGTTCTGGTAACTCTGGTCAATAATAGTGCTTAATACAAAGTAGAGTCCAAGAAAAACCCAACAGTGAAGACGGAAGTCGAATCGGAGTCCAGATGAACAAAATAGAGCGGGTCAAAGTTTTGGTCAAAATCAAATCAACTTGGATCTTTCTGCGACACGTGGCGCACAAGTAGAATTCGGATCTGATGGCTTGGATAAGGTGAGGGCTCCTTTCCGTATTCTGGTGGGATGCGAGGGTTGCAGTCGGGCTTTTCTTCAGGAACTGATTCCATGTGACGCGGAACTTGGTAATACTGTAGTCTAACAAGATCTGACGAACAATAAATACAAACACGCGTCCCGCTCAAGATCACGATCCAGAACAGCCGGGCCACCTCGTTAAACTGCTCCCGATACACCTAATTGTTTCCCTTGAAACCTACAGCTAAGTCTCACACGATTTGTTCCCAAAATTATGGGAATTCTTATTTTCTCTCTCTTCTTTATCTCTACAACACACCCGATTGGCATCTAAAATTTGAGAGAATCAATTCTTTCTCTCATCTCAATATCTTATAAGCAGTAACAATTAGAAAGAGTAGAGTGATAGAGGATATCTTCTTCATCCTCTCTGCTTCAGAAGGGAATTTAGAGGATATGTATTCGGTTGAGCTAGAGAGAGAATTTTTTACAGAGAGATGAAGACGGATTGAGAAGGAAAGAGATTTATACAATATCTCTTAACAAAATGGAAGGAACTGAATAGATCAAGAAAGAAGATAACAGAGAAGTTTTGTTTGGGAAAGAAATCTAGAGAGAGAAAGAGATTTCTTCTCTGGTCTTATAAACCGAGAATGGGAAAGAGATATGAAGGAGAGAGATTTGATTCTCTTTACAAAAGAGAGAAACCTCTCGGCTGGAATAAGAAGAAAGAACCGAGAAGGAGATATTCTCTCTGATTAGCTGGAGATTAGAGAGAGATTCGACAGTGAAGAAAAAGGGAAACAAGACTGCTCGGTTTTGTTTAAAAGAGGGAGAGAAGGGAGTTGGTGACTATCTCGGTTTGGGGTCAAAAATCACCATCTCAGCCGGGGGGTTCATCCTCTTGGTAGCTCAACAAAACCAGAAATTATTAGAGAGAGAGTTATTACCATCATCATCATCTTCATCTCATTCTTCTGTTTTTATTTTAGTGAGAGAAAGAAAACATCAATAGTGAGAGGAAGAGAGATTTGTAGTGAGGGAAAGAAAATAACAGAGAAAGAGTTATCATTATCTTCTTCATCTTTTTATTCTTTTCTTGTTAATCAACTCCTCAAAGTTTACTAAGAGAAAACCAGAGAGGATTTAGACTTGTCATTATCTTTTTATCTTTGTGAGAGAGAGAGAGGGTATTGGTTGAGTAAACAGAACATCATTAGTTATTGAATCTTCTTCCTCTTATCTTTGTTTTATAAATCAGATTAGTAGAGATATAGAGAGAGAAAGAGAAAGAAAAGAGAAAGAGAGAAAAGAGAAAGAGAAAACAGTATAGAAAGAGAAATAAAGAGAAAACAGAAAAGGAGAAGAAAAACCAGGGAAGGAAAATTATTTTCTCACCTGGAAATCGTTTCCGGGAAGATGAGAAAATAATTTTCCCTAAGGTCCTGTTTGGCTGCGCAGAAGAAAAAAAAAACGAAAAAGGTGTTTTCTTCTCCCTCTCTTTACTTTATTTTCCAACTTCTTTTATTTAATGTCCATGAGTAACTAATACTCTATCTAGGGTTTTAGATGAAGTCATAATAATTATATTCTCGATAAATTTATTAAAGTTTTTATTATTTTAACGATAAAATCTTCCGGGTTTTTAGACCATCCATGGACTAAAACCTGAGTTATATAAAGAACTCCCTAATTAGATCAAAAATTAAATTGTCGTTAGAATTGATTATATGGATGGATTCGAAAAACCCTAGGCTCTCCCCCATTTGAGTTCCTTGTATCATTTGTAATTATTTTCTTTCTGTAATTTTATTTTATTTATTTTATTACCAAAACCTCATTAAAACCAAAAACCAAGTTACTTCCAAGTCTTAGAATAGGTTTCACTTAGTCTCTGAGGAACGAACCGGTCTTACCGGAATTTATTACAACTTGACACCCGTGCACTTGCGGGTGTAGACCTATTTAGGGTAACCTTTTAGGCCCATCACTAAACGGGATCGTTTTTGTTAAATAGAATAGGTGTTTTAAAGAGTTTGAAAAATGGACAAGGATGGAAACATTAGTGTTTCCCAAAGCAAGACTAGACATGAAGGTCACAGAGTTCTTGGTATAGACCATGAAAAGAACATCTCTCGAGTCACAATGCTTAAGACCATAATGATCAATCACTGAGCAAAAGAATGCATACATGAACATTCTAGAGGAGAGTTGACTCTTCTAAAAAGCTGGTGATAATCGCAAACTTCAGAAATTCCATCGAAGGATTGAAACGGGCAAGTAGAAGTTGGAATCATCGATTCAGCAAAGTAATCAAGAGTTGATTTATTTGAGAATGAAGAGAAATCTTGAATTTCAGGAAGTTCAAGAAAGTTAGTGAGAGTGACCCAGTTTTCTTGGTTCAGTATGTAGAAAACATACTAGAGATTAAAAACAACAATATGATGTTGAAAACAGTTTAGAACCGACTCAATAAAAGGGCCACACACAAAGGTGAAAGGCTTTTGGGCATCGAAAATCTATAGAGATAGATCGAGAAGATGATAAGATTCGTTCAAGAAAAAGTCTTGAAAAGTCCAACGAGAAAGACTCAAGTAGAGTATTTCTACCAAAGTCTCATAGCACATAGCTTAGCAAGATCCAGCATCCGAATAATTCAAATGAGCAAGCACACATGAGAAAAGATGGTTATGCTATAGGCATAAGATTGGTCATGTTGGACATGATTAGCGTTCACCTCGATGTCTCAAAATACTTGGAGTATTTATGATCATCACCAATCAAATCTAGATAAGATGATGTAGATCGCAACTGAGAAATATCATAAAGTACTTGAGAAAGACTTATGATAAATTCTCGGTGTAAAGCGGGAAAAGTCATATGTTGCAACTTCAAGAACAGGATGACAATCTTGACTTGGAAGAACAGTAAGCTGGAAAGGTTTTAGGCAAAGACTGTTGCAAACCTTGCAAATAAAAGAAAAGTTAAAGCTTGAGAAGCTTTAATTTAGTATTAAAGTACTAAATATTATCATCCTTCAGTCGGGATTATAATCATCAAAATCTAGATAGATAAGATCTATTAACTAAATTATCACCTTAGACAGGTATGGAAGTTATATTAGGGTCATAAGCATTAAGCTTAGACTGGTAAAATTTAGGGTGTAAGGAGTTACACGGAAAGACTAAAATTTACAAACTCTTATTATCATAAATAAGTTAATTATTTCGTCGTTAAATTGTGGTTTAGTATTTAATCGACAGTCCAAAAAACTAATGAAGCATTCCAAGTAGGCTTATCAGATACTTGATCCGGTAAATGAAACCATACTAAGTGAATTTGGAATAAATTCATTATTAAGTCCCTAGTCCAGGTCACTGCATGGACAACAATGACTTACGAAGACTAGCATGTGAGATTGACTGATAGCACAGTTTCATAGGCTATAAGAATATGGTATTCAAGTCAACTACATGGGTGTATGATTGGGAATATACACTGGATAACCCAAACATGAAAGTTCTTCAAGTTATGAAAAACGTCATGAACTCTCATAGGAAAGATTGGAAAGGTTCCTTAAACATGAGTGCTCCACTCATCTTATGTAAGGAATGTCAAACTTTGGTACCGCCAAACGCCGCGTCGTCAAAGGAGGTTATAAAAGCGGGTACTGTGAATGACAGGATAGACATGAAGTTCAGTAGGAGTTCAAGACTAGATTATGTCCTCCTAACTAGGTTAGGGAATGTATCTCTAGGCCGGTTGAGCAGAAGCAACTGGAAAGTGTACGGCCGTACTCAAATGGAATAGTTAATCATCTGCTTTAAACAGTTGTTCTCGAGATCAAAAAAGTCTGAAAAGATATGACGTATCAGATGAGATGTGAAGTGACATGGGAATCGAGCATTGCACTTATTCTAAGTATAAGTGGGGACTGAAGGATATTTCTGTTTGGTCTGAAGGCGACGTCCTTCCAAAGAAGTGTCATTCGACCAAGATAGCAACGCGCTCAATTTGTCAGTTAGGATTACGATGACTTCATAAGAAAGATCATCTAGTCCGGTCTAATTAGGGATCACAACTAACATAGACCGGATCCTATAACGGGTTACACCAAAGAGTGGTAGCTTGATTGGGAGAGTTGACTAGTGGGAGCTTTCTTGTAGATGGATATGATCCAGTTTGATAGGCACAAAAAGATAGAAAAAACGGGCTCGAAAGGGGAAGCCCGAAAAGGTGTAAAACCCATTTTTGGGCCGGACAGATCAAACCCATTAATGGGTTGATTTAGCCGACCACATAAAGGGAGTGGACCGGCCAGGCCAAGCCCATTTATGGGCTAAAGTTGTCGGCCACTGATGAGACATGAAAATGTCCCATCTGGATATCTTAACTCGGGTTAGTTAGTCCATTTCGAGCAGTTACTCTCATGAATTACTTGTTTCTCTTGTCAGGTGTCTTCTATGGAATTGAGCGCGAAAAACGGTTAAAATCGGGAGATTGACACATTAGGGGCACTTCGGTAATTTGGTGTTAATGGTGCACTGGTAGTTTGGTCTACTTTGATAGTCGGATGAAACTAGAGTTCAAGACGAACTCGTGGGCGAAAACGGAAGTCGAATCGGAGTCCGGATGAGCAAAATATAGCAAGTCAAAGTTGGTGTCAAATTCAAGTCAACTTTAGTTTTTAAAGACACGTGGCGATCAACCTTTGGAGAAGGGTAAATTATCGGTATTCACTCGGGA
Source organism: Eschscholzia californica subsp. californica (assembly GCA_002897215.1). NCBI lineage: Eukaryota > Viridiplantae > Streptophyta > Magnoliopsida > Ranunculales > Papaveraceae > Eschscholzia > Eschscholzia californica. Next base: position 2,352,613 of record BEHA01050358.1, on the reverse strand, counting down.
TTTAATCGGGCGTTCAGATGTATCACGTTAGGAGGATCCAGTGTCTCGCAAGGCATGCTAGTACTGTAGCCCGAATGATATGACGGACAAGAAACTGTAACGTGCATCTAACTTCATCTCACGGTTCACAATTGCTGATTCACCAAATTAAAATGTTTCTGCCACAGCCAATCAACTTCTCTTGATCACCAACACACCTCTTCAGCAATGCACGATTGGCTTCCCAAAGTTATTGGGATTTCCTTTATTCACTCTCATTCACAATAAAGAGAGAAGGAAATCGTTTTAGAGATGGAAAGAATGACAGAAATGGAGAGAAGAAAGAAGAGAAGGAAAGAAAGAGATTTGTGGGATTTGGAAGGAAGGATTCGGCCGGATATATCTTGGAGGTAGAGAGAGAAATAGAGGGTTGTTTTTGGATAATCATACTCGGCTGGGGGAGCTCGGGTTTTTGGGGTCTCTCTCTCTCTCTCTAACTGTTCAAAAGAAAGAAGTAAATGAGAGAGAGAAAGATTGTGAGATTTCCAAATAGGAAGGAGGATAATGAAGTTGATTGCGAGAGAGAGATATTCTCTCGGCTGATATTGCAGTAATAGAGAGATTAAGCTGTTAAGGAAAGAAGAAAGAGAAGAAAGGAAAGAAAAGAGAAGAAAGGAAAGAAAAGAAAAGAGAGAAAGGAAAGAAGAGAAGAGATAACCGAGAGGATATACTCGGTTATAAGAACAGGGAGGGAAAAGTGAAAAAGGC
>BEHA01050358.1:2321104-2351443 GCA_002897215.1 Eschscholzia californica subsp. californica | reverse complement strand
ATTAATTAGTTCTCACCATGCAACCAATAATTACCAAACATTGGTTTAACCTTATTCATATCTTCACAAATTTTTATCATATTACTTAATTTCAAAGTAATAAAATAATGAACTACTATGACATAACTTGTCTCCACCTTTCTCCAATGAAGAAAATAATACATGAATACACATATTAACACTTAATTGCAAATCTCTACAAGCAATTAAGTGTCTACCGGAAAACCTTTCTCCGATCACCGGAAAACCACTCCGGTCACCGGAAAAAATTAGAGATGTATTTTTCATAAATAACCATAATATACACATGCATGAACTTCTTATGCATAATATTAACTCATGCTTGTATACTAACATCTCTCTAAATAAGATCATATCTAAATCATGCATGAGACTAGAGATCTATATAAATAACTATTCTTCTTTCAAGAACAAACATGAGATTCATCAACCATGGGCTCTGATACCACATGTTAACTCTTTCATGTTGGTTTCATCACACCAACCAATAGAAACACTAATCCCTTGATCTTTGAATCTCATGCTTGTTACAAGATACATGAGTAGAAATAAAGAAAATCAAGATAAAATATATGTACCTTTCTCCATTGTAGTAGATGGTTTATTTAATCTTTTTCTTCAACTTTCTTCTCTTCTTTCAATCCTTAACCCTCTTGCTTCTATATGAGATGAAGTAAAGTAAGTAGAGATGAAGAAGACTCTTTTCTCTTTCTCTTCTCTAGCTCTCTAAGTGATGGACAAGAACTAGACTTTCTAGAGCAAGAGCCCCTAGCCTTCTTTCTCTAAACTCCATCTCTATTTATACAAGTCTCTAATCCATCATAGAGTTTGTATAAGAAGCTACATGGGTGGCAAGTGTCCCTTAATGTGTCAAACAACAAGCCATTTGGTGTAGACACAAGACAAGTGTCCTCTTATGTGTCAAACAGCAAGCCATTCAGTGTAGACACAAAACAAGTGTCCTCTTATGTGTCAAACAACAAGCCATTTGGTGTAGACACAAGACAAGTGTCCTCTTAAGCTTATAGATTATCTTGGATTGAGTTTTCTTAAGCCCACTCCTTTATGGGCCTTGATTGTATGGGACATATAGGTATGGGCCTTGTACTTGCTATATTTTGCATAGAGCACACTTAAAATGTACTTACACATTATTGTAACGTGCAAGCAAGGGCGGATCCACTAGTAGGCTACCCCTGGCTACAGTCAGGGGTAGTTTTGTTAATTTTCCATAGAGATAGGGTTGTTTTGGTAAAAGCAGCCAGGGTTCATTTTTTTTTTTTTACTAATCTGTTATGAGAGGAACTAGAGAGAGAAAGAGTTGTTTCCTTAGTTGTAAGTCGAGAGGAACCCTAGAAATAGAGAGAATCGTAAATCCGAATTCTTGATTAAAGGAATTCCATCAATTTCTTCATCCCAAAACCTCTAACATTGCCATCTCTGCTTAATGCTTCTGCAATTTGAAGATTTCAAGTGGAATCTACTAATCTAGGGTTCTTCATGAGATCATCTTTTATTTTGTTAACAAGAAAAAAAATCAACAAATCAAGGGTTCTTCATGAGATCATCTTTTATTTTGTTAACAAGAAAAAAAAATAACTAATCAAGGGATTCAACTTTGAAGGCTTTTTATCTACTATTAGTTAAAGAAGTAATGTTTTTCCTTCTTCTTTTTGATTCTTATTAAAACTTCTAATGCTTCAATTTTGATTATTTTGTGTATTACTAGTTTTTTTTTTATGAAATTTGTGCATTACTAGTTAGGTTATTTATTTTGATTTTTTAGTTGGATTATTGATTTTGATTAATTCGTTGTCCATTACTTTATTGTAAGAGTAACTTATTTTGACAAATTAAGCTACTAATCTTTATCATTTGGCTTTGATTGTTGACTAATTTTGATTGCAATTGGAGGCTCTTATGAGTTTAGGGGACATATGATTTATACTCAAGACTTTTACCAAATAAAATACATGATTTTTTTGTAACTTGAGAGTAGGAATTCTTGTAAATATGTTTTGATGTTGATTTAACTTTAAGCTAAAATGTCCGAAGATCCTCTCAAGTACCTAAGCGAAGGAAAAAAATTCTTTATTCGCATTTTTACTTCGACAAGAGAAAACAACAAAAAGGATTTAGAACCTTCACCTTCTATATCCAACACTGCATATGTGGTTTTTGACAATAGTGATGCAAAACTTTACTTTGACCCAAAAAATTGCCTTTGCCTGTTATTTTCGGCTATCATATATTTGCGTAAGTAAAAATTTGGTTATAAAATTTTTAGGCTAGTCCTGTATAGTTTCGAATCCTGGCCCCGCCCTTGCGTGCAAGACAAACCTGTTTTCCTTACGACACGAAATACTCGCAAGATATATATTCAAGGCCGCGGCTTTGGGGAATAAAGAAAATTCTCCGAGGAATAAATTCTCGAGGGAATCCAGATTTTTTTTAAAGTTCTCCGGGGAATAAATTTTTATAGGGAATACAAAATACATTTTTTTGAAAGTTCTCCTCCATCTCATCACCTCTCTCTGCCACCTAACCTTCTCGCCACCTCATCATCATCTTCTCCGGCGAAGGTCGCGGCCGGCGACCTTCAAACATAAAAAAAAAAAAAAAATATTATCTTTTTCCTCTTTCTCTCTCTAATTTTTTTTTTCTTCTCACAATCACTCTTCTCTCTCTCTCTAGATCTGGTGAACCAGATCTGGTGAACCAGATCTAGAGAGAGAGAGAAGAGTGATTGTGAGAAAAAAAAAAGAAAAAAAATTAGAGAGAGAAAGAGGAGAGGATAAAGATAAATTTTATTTTTTTTTAATGTTTCAAGGTCGCCGGCAGGAAAATTTGCCGGCCGGCGACCTTCGCCGGAGAAGATGATGATGAGGTGGCGAGAAGGTTAGGTGGCAGAGAGAGGTGATGAGATGGAGGAGCCTTTTTTATAGCATCTTCTAAAATTAGAAGCCCCTTAGCAATAAAAAGAAACATAAAAAGTCAATCTTATTTGACTAGTTTTAAGAAAAATCTTGATTCCCCGGAGAATTTTCTTTATTCCCCAAAGCCGCGGCCATATTCAAATAGTTATAAACACAATTTGAAATAAAAAATAACCGTACAAGTAGTTGTTCGAGTTCATGTTGGGCCATTTCAAGCTCGGGTGGCGCTGGCCAATCTAGCCCACGAGAGACCATCGGGTAGGGTTTCATTTGGAGTTGGGTGAACATGTCAGATATCAGGCTTTTCTCCCACAGTTGTTAAGAACCGTATCACCTACAACCCGGTCAGAACCAGAACCGGAACTGGGAAACAACGCATCATTTGATAAATGGGCTTATTCCTACCTAGCTCGAGGTTATATTCGTCAGACGGCAAGCTAGCTACTATCATCTTAATCATAAACACTCTTCTAGGGTTTTAGAGAGAGTGAGAGAGAGAAGGAGAAAAAAAAATCAATATCGATGGCATCTAGGGTTTCATTGAAGACGAAAGGCAAATCTGGAAAAGGATCGAAAGCCACCGATGAAGGATCAACAGCGAAGTGCTTGAAGGAATGGACCAATTGGGCTTTGAAGAAAGCTAAAGTAATCACTCATGTCGGTTTCATCCCGCTCGTGATCATCATCGGAATGAATTCAGAACCAAAACCATCGCTTTATCAACTCCTTAGCCCCGTTTGAGTAAAGATCTATAATATCAGATTGAGAAATTTACTTTTACTTATCGGTTGATCTTTATGATGAATCGGCGTTATCCGTCGAAACAACCTTAATAATTAGGGTTTTTTTTTTTGCTTTTTTACTTTATCTTGTTATCAAGACTTATCGTTTATGATCTCGAATATACAGTTATGAAGTTCAATTGAATCCCTTATTTTGGTTTAAATATTGTGTCTTTGAATCATAATATGCAGTTTGTTTCTATATAATCTGTTTGAATGATTTTATTTTATTTCCCCGAGAGAAAACATATTGATTTTTTTGTGTATGATTGAGAAACAAACAATATTGAAGAGCAGATTTTAGTGATGACAAGTATAGGAATGTCAGATATAATTGAATTTCTAGTTTTTATTTGGAAGGAATGAGAACAGTCAAACTTTAGGTATAATTCTCTAAAGCTTCAGTCTTGTTCTCGTGTCTCTGTGTTCTTCTAGTTAACCTAGAAACTCGCTTCTTATGTAGTGAAATCGAAATCTTAAGCAGAATTGGGAGAGAATCAACTGCGATTTGTCAAACGACAGATGTCTGCTAGATGTCGGAGATCGGCAAGAACATACATTTGGCTGTATTTTCCTAGACAAACCATACTCTCTTTGATCTAGATATGATAGATGCATATGTAGGGAATCAGGAGTATCTAGTAACATCGAGTGGTTCGCGTTTGTATGGAGTATTTCCATCCTAACACGGGCATTTTGAACCTTGCAATTTCAGTCATGAACACATGTTTGAGATGATTTTTTGGAACCTTATAAATGATGGAACCTTTTATAAGTTATGATTTTGACAGTATTTACAGAGAAATTAATTGATCAATACAAGAGAACTCCATAAAGATGAACAGGGCTTATCGATGAAGAGAAGGGGGCGAAAGAGGAGGAATAAGCATTCTTCCAATTCCTAAGTAATCTGCAGCAAATTCTTCATCATTTTTACCTAACATATCCTTTAAATTGCACTCTAAATTTCTACCTTTGAGTACCCAAAATCTCGGCTTGATTTTCTTGTCCAAGGAGTAGCTGAAGTACCTAGGATACTCGACCACGTCCCTTACTGGCTTTTCCATGGTGTTCACTAGAAAGTCTAGTTTCGGTCTTAGAACTTCTTCGATGCTGTAACCTAATAAAGGAGAGAATCTTCGTATCATGGAAGCCACATCGCGTTTAGATAATCCTGCTTTCATTAAATACTTCAATCTGCAAACAAAACAAAAACCATTTAGCAACATATCATACAAGTTCGATTGTGTTAAGAGTCATCTTAAACATCTACATTCGAATGAAGAACATGGTATAGGGTTTAGGGTTATTTGTTGCAGCAGATTCAGACTTTTCTTGTCTTATGAGTTGTACCCATCACTGTCCATGCAACTCTACCATGTGCATTTTTCATTGATCAAGGAAAATGGACATCTTGACTTCCAACTCATCTCCGTCCACTTTGTCTTTCACCCCTAGCAACCTTGCTTGACAACTGATGAATTGAAGATCTTTGCGATGTCCTCGTGGAGTTTCAATATATACTAATTGATTTCTAAAAAAGAAGTAAATTTTCACCTTGGAAATAAGTTTTGGTCAACGTCTGACACAAGAAGCTCAGGATATTTTCTGATAACCCGAGGAAGGTGATCTTCCGAGATACCAATATCGTGAAGGAATTTTAGTTTCCTCTTGAGGGTTTTCTCTATATTAGTAGCAAAGACTTCAGGACACCGACATAAAATCTTCCCTATACTCTCGCTGTCAAAACCGAGTTCTTCCATGAACGTAACAACCTAAAACACAACAATTGACTTCATTGAGACAATAAGTAATAGCAACAAAACATGCACAGAGAAGGCAGAAAAGATGCAACTCTAAACAACCAAAGCTGTTTCAACCATCTAAACAACCGAAGTTCTCAAGTACTCGTTGGAGGCTAAAACCTGAGGAAGTAGTTGATAATATATATACATATATATATATATGTATACTTAATACTGAATCAGATATAAGTTATAGTGAAAAAACATTTGCCAACCTGGACAAATTCGCGAGGTTTCTTTAGTAGTAGTTGAGGACATGAAGAGATAACCTGACCTAACTTCTTGTTGCGAACATCCAAGTCACCGATTTGTTCGACCATCGACTTCATCTTGCTAGTTGAACATCCCAATAGATGGGGCCAGCTTTTGATTGCTTTGTCAACACTAGCTTTTGGCACCTGAAATTTGATAGCACAACAAACTTTTTTGGATACTAAGCCTAAAAGAGGTTATCGACCCATTCAACAAGGCAAAACAATAAACAAGAATCAGACGAGGAAGCAAGCAAGTCCGTAGTAGAGTATCACTTGACAAACTTGAGTCTAACTAGTCACCAGGTATTAGAGAGCATTGACTCGGTAAAGATCAATATTTCAAATGAATTTCAAATTCTTAACAGACAAATTTGAAAACGATAAAGCACTAAAAGCCAAGTTAATATTTCTTTACGTAATTAGCAAATTTATTCACTTGTTTGAGAAAAGGTGATTGAGTTTGTTAGGCAACAAAAATTTCACTAAAAAATTATTACATAATAATAAGAAAAGACGTTGATATACAACAGAAAATTGAACTGAACGCTAATCATGACTTAATTATTTCGAGAGCGTATTACGAATAACAAGTTCATCAACAGGTTTGATTAGTTCTTTTGAGTTGTTTATTACTAAACGGATTAATGGTTTATGGAGAAGGTCGTATGTAAGTCAAATTTGTCAGACATGGGAAGGATTAAAAACCCGGTTTACTCGATTTAGTTGGAAGGAACATAAATTACGAATATGGTTCCTTTTCTCTAGTTCTGTTAATAAACCACCCAAAGCCTCAAAAAACCCACTACAATGCATAAACCAGTATTTTTGTAAGCATGTCTATAAAAATCATATATGATCTGGGAGTTAACCTTTTCCAGTTCAAAGAACGAAAGAATCCCCTCGTAGTTATCTTGAATGCTAGTTGAAAATATCCAAGGATACTTTACTATCATCCTCCCGATATCGTTCTTGTCTGCGCCAACCTGAAGAAAAGAAGGCAATTATTCATGCCATGTCTGGTAAACAAAACCCAGGAAAACTGACATAAAAAATTAAAATCATATAACAATTTATAATTCATAAATATAGAATGTAATAGCAAATTAGCGACATAGCTATTGAAAATCATCGATAAACTACATACAAAACACGATAACAGAGTAAAAGCGGAAGTTTGATATAACTATGAAATGAATTTTTACCAGTAGCAGCAGTCCAAACGGTGATTGTTACCTTTTCAAAAGAATGAATTCTTGGCTTTATGTCCTTCTCAATGTCATAAAAGATGATTGGTGGAAATAACAGAAGTACAAATCTAATCCGTCCTTTTGGGACCCCAATGCCTTCAAAAAATTGTATCAAAGGTTTCAGATGATTTTCCACCGACAGCATGAGAAGTCGAGGAAAAGACCCAATCAGGTATTGAAATGAGGCATCTTTGGAACCTAACATACCCAGACCTCCACGTCTAGCCTCCATCTGCACCATGAAACAGCACAATCATTTCAACAACAAAAACAGCACAATCATATATATATATATATATATGATGAAAGACATTCAGCTCAACTGAAATAATGATAAACACCTCATAATAAGACCAATTTTCTCCATCACTCTTAGCGTAGGAGGCAGAACTCTTGACTTTAAATGGTAGTTCTGAATTTTGTTATCCAAGAAAGCATAACATAAATGGATCTCAAGAGTCAGGACAGCCATTTATGGTTTTTGTTCACCGATATAAGAGTGATAAAAAATGAACTTCCATATCAGTATATAAAAAAGAAAGTCGGGAACATACTAGACCTTTTCAAAGAATGCTAATGTCTGTTGGACATCCTCATCAACAAAAATTGATAGTTGCATCATCATTCGACGTGCATTCTTGCCAATGAACCCTTCATCATTATTCCCACAAAATAACATTTCTTTCACATATTTAACCTATACAAGCCATGAATAAAAATGAGCAATAATGATTTATTGACTGGCATAACAGTTAGATGAATCGCATATATCAAGCAAAAAAAAAGGAAAAAAGAAAAGGTGCATATACAGAACAAACATATTCTGGGCATCTATCTCAAATAGCAGTTTGGTTTCTCGCATAAGCAATAAGGTGAGTTTGGCCCGCACCAACTTAAAGAGGTAGTTGAGATAAGATGATTGTTATGCTTGACTTGCCAGTTGCCACAACGATGAATGTTGCAGTTGGTTTTTAAATAGTGTTTTCTTAACGCTAATATCAACTTAATCAGAAGAAATAATTGTCCACGTGCAACTTCGGTTACAGATGTATAACCACAGATGTGCAAAACGCGCCGCCACTCGCCAGAAGGCACCAAGTGAGCTCGCGTAAAAAATTCATGACCCAAAGACACCCAAATGCGTAAAGTCAAGTAACCCTGGCATTATCACTTAATTTTGAAACTCAAGTTCGGAGTAGAATCGATTGACAAGCGTGCTATCAAATTACAATTCTTTTAATCACATATTATAAGCATATCAACATAACATGAAGAATCTCAGAGCATATAAACACTACAAACATGAACCTCTAGATTCTCAAACTGTAGAAGCTCAAGAAACCTTGCAAAAGCACAAAGACAAATTATAACTTAAAAAGGTTTCTAATTTTACACTTAATAGCATGTATTGGTCATTCAAACATACAACTAAATTGAAACTCATAAAATATAAGCACTATCTCAAGGACCTCAAATTTTAGATGAAATCAACCAAATGAAAATACATACTCACAATTCTCAAATAGTAAAGCCTTAAATTTCAATACCTTGTGGATGATTGTTGGAAGGGATTCAGAGATAAGAACACGAGCAATATGAGTTGAAGACATTGGATTCAAACCAACACTTTCTAAGAAAGGAAGTAATCCATTATCACCTTTCTCTTTAGCCATATAAAACACTTTTTTCTTAAAAGATAAATTATCCACATCTTCATCCTCAATCTTCCATGATTTCCATAAAGAAAGTTCATTCAATTCAACAACACTATCAATTAGCATTTTAACATACTTGGGTGAATTCAAAGCTATACCTATTGATTCTTCTTTAGATACTCCTGCTTCTTGAAGAATCTCCGAAACAGCTTCTCTTGCTTCAATAATTGATGATTCCTCATCTAGGGTTCCTCCATTTTCGACTCTGGATGATGATGCCCTAATAATAGAGCTTAAAAAACGATTTGGATGGAGAGAAATGTTAAGTTTTGAAATGGATTTGGCGGGATAATGAGAGATTTTTAACAGATATGGTGAATTACCCAATGAGGTTTGACAGTTGGAGTAATCAAAAGGTTCGAACTTTTTGGAGATTGGGTGGGAAAGAACTCGAACAGACATGGTTATACGATCATAGCTCGATAAACCCTAATCTTCCCACCTAAAACCCCTTTTGAGTATCCGACTTTTACTGTGAAGAAATTGTCTGGTTTTAGTTATTAGTTACCTCCTAATTGGGGTGGGAATGGGTTCGGATGGGTCGGTGCCTGTCTCTAACTTCATCGTATCGGTCCGTTTCGGACATAAAATGTTGGTGAATACTTACTTAATCGGGCGGTCTAGGGGTTACTTTCAAGAATTATTTGTCCATTGACCGTCCAAGACCGTTTATTTTGTCGGGCCAGTCGGAAATTGGGCGGTCTCGGTCCGGACTTTCCAATTAAAATTTTACAGAAATTTATAAATCATTTTCGTTACCAAACAAAAATATATTTATAAATAAGTAAACTGTGTTGCGATGGATTTTTTTTTTTTGTTGAACTGGTAAAATATATTAACTAACACAAAAGAGTCTTATTACAATATAACTTAGAAATCATAAAAGGAACATTCTTCCAAAATTGGGTCTTCTTCCTCTTTCTCGCCCATTTCGCCAACTTGTCAGCTACTCGATTGAACTTCCTGTTTGTGTAGGAGAATTTGACTTTATCTAGGTTACGCTTGATTTCCTGTATTTTCTGAATATGAATTTTAGATTGCCATTGAATTTCATTACTTTGATTCTTTAAGTGATTAATGATATTCTGATTATCACTTTCGATGATAATGTTTTTATAGTTGTGGGATTCAGCCCACAACAGTCCATTAAGTATAGCGATAGCTTCGCTTTCTTCTGCGTTTCTGCTTCTAGAGGTGGTAGCACTAGCTTCAATAAATTTGGATTCATTGTTGTGAACAACCAAGCTTGTACCTATAACATGATGAATGTCTAGGAATGAAGCATCTACGTTGATTTTTAACGAGGAACTATCTGGGGGGTTCCATTTTCCTGATATTATTTTCGAATCTGTCGGGGTATTTTCTGAGTATTTAGGGAAAGTGGAAATCATATTAATAATTTTATCCAGATTGTTTATCTCATGTTGAAAGCAGTGGTCGCACCGAATTTTCCATATTATCCATAATATATTGGCAAAGTGGGTATTATCAGTCGTGATACTAATTTGTGATTCCTGTTCCCAAGTGAAAATCCAATCTGCTACCGATGGTATTTGTAAAGACTGTATATTGAAGTAAAACCATATATTTCTGGCTAAGGGGCAATGAAGCAATGCATGTTCGATAGTTTCGGTTTCAGAACAATTAGGACAAGACAGATTATTGTCGATGTATTTACCTATTCTTGCCCTCACCGGGAGAGCTTTAGAGCATATCTTCCACAAGAAAAGTTTTACTCTGGGGATGACCGGGATAGCCCATATGAATTTCCAATTGGGGGAGATGGGTAAAGGAGAATTTATACTGGTGCAAAGATTATGATACAGAGATTGAACCGTAAATTTACCTGATTTTGTTAAGGTCCATTTTCTTTGGTCTTCTTCGTTATCTGCTAAGGGAATAGAGAGAATTAAGTTAGTCGTGTAACTATCAAAAGTATTATTCAGCAGGGCTTCATTCCATTTGGATTCCTCTATCAGCTGCGAAACTTTAGAAAGATTGGAGTTAGTGCTATTAATAATGGGTTGGTGTAATGATGGAATCCAGTTATCATTCCAAATATCGATCTTCTTACCATTGTGGACTTCCCAGGCGGTATATTTTTCGATGTTATTCAGCTATTTGCTGATATTTTTCCAATGCCACGAGTGATGGGGTTTAGCTGGCAAGGGGTTATCTGCGAGGTTGAAGTATTTGGCTTTAAGGAATTGCACCCAAATAGCATTAGGTTCAGATTTGATCCTCCAAGCAAGCTTACTTAACATGGCTTGGTTATCAAGTTCAGGGGTATGGATACCAAGCCCCCCTAAGCTTTTTGGTCGACAAATAGAGGACCAACTTTTCGTGCAAATACCTTTAGACTTACCCCACCAGAATGACTTTTGCAAAGTCGAAATGCTCTTGCATATACCCTTCGGAAGGGTAAAACATTGCATCTGGTATCGGGGTACGGCAGCCGCAATAGTCGAAACGACAATTGTGCGCCCATCTTGAGAAAGGAAATTATGGTTCCATTTCTCTAATTTATTTTTAATCTTAAGGAGAATGTCATTGAAAACCTTCTTCTTATTCGCCCCTATAAATAATTGGGCGCCAAGGTATTTCTCCGAGGTCGAGGCATATTTAAATTTAAGCATTTTCATGATTAGACGCATAAATTTCGGATGGGAGTTCTTGGAATAGAAGATATTAGACTTACTATAGTTGATCATTTGGCCTGAAGCTTCGCAAAAGGTTTTGAGAATAAGTTTAAGAGTTTGTATATTCTCTATAGAATTCCTACCAAAAATAATACAGTCATCAGCGAATAGGAGATGTGAAATTTCCAGGTTAGGGTTATTAGTAGGAAAACCTTTGAATTTTATTCCTTCGTGTTCGGCATTGATCAGCCGGCTGAGACCTTCCATGGCAATGGTGAAGAGAAAAGGAGAGAGAGGGTCACCTTGCCTGATTCCCCTTGTGGGGAAGAAAGTGGTGCCCGGCCGGCCATTGATGAGCACCGCCATAGAGGAAGTGGAAATTTAATGTGTAATCATCCTGATCCAATGATCCGAGTATCCTAATTTAGTCATAATGTTGGTCAGAAAGTTCCACTCGATTCTATCGAACGCTTTTGACATGTCTAATTTCAGCCCAAAGTAACCTGTGGAACCTTTCATGGTTTTGAGAGAATGTATGATTTCCTGTCCTATTACAACATTATCCGTGATTTGTCTGCCTGGGATGTAGGTAGCTTGGAAAGGGGAAATAATGTTTTGAAGGGAGTATTTAAGGCGATCAGCCAGGATTTTCGTAATAACTTTATACGTGGTATTAAGAAGGCTAATATGTCTGTAATCCGCTGGCGTTTGGGGGGAAGTGGTTTTGGGGATCAGGCAAATATGGGTGTGGTTAGCTTCCGGGGGGAGCTCTGCTGAAGTGAAGAAGTTATGAACTAAGCTATAAATGTTGGGGCCAACTGTATCCCAGTTCGACTGAAAGAAGAAAGGGGGGTAGCCATCGGGACCCGGGGCCGCCTCCCTTTTCAATTGTTTAATCGCTCTATCTATTTCTTCCTGGTCTGGGATTCTAACTAGCTCAAGATTTTGTTCAACTGTTATGGAAGGGGGAAAAAGGTTGGGGTTGTCTAAGCTCGGATTGTTACTAGAGGAAGAGCTAATGGTCAGTAAGTGTTGAGTGAAGGTCGCCTGAATGTGCTCTCTATCCTCAAGCCAGTCCCCATCCGGGTTCATAATCGTTTTAATCTTATTGTTCCTATTATGTTGAATAGCTTGAGAGTGGAAAAATTTTGTGTTTTTGTCTCCGACCGCAAGGAAATTATTTCTAGATTTTTCTTTCCATAAACTTTCTTGATGTTTATAGCACTCTTCCAGGTTGTAGTTTAATTGGTTAAACTCTTCTTTATTAGTAGTGACATTAATTTTGTTGATGATGTTTTTTATATTATTCTCAATGTTACCAAACACAGTTTTATTCCACTTAGTTAAATGCCTACTGAGTTTTTTGAGGTTCACTTGAATATTGTTATGCTGAGTCCATTTATTCGCAATAAAACTATGGCAATCGGGGTGAGACATCCACGTGCGAAGGAATTTAAAGGGTTTAGGTTTGTCATTATGATCTTCTATCTCTGTCAGGAAAAATGGGGAGGTGATCAGAGCCAACCGACTCTAAATGACTGACTATGTATTTCTTGTTGATACGGAGCCACGAGAGGTTAGCTAGCCCCCTATCTAGCCTCTCTTGAATGAAATTATCCCCAAATTGTCTATTATTCCACGTGAAAGGAGAACCTATAAAACCTATATCTAACAAATTCAATTTATTGATATAATGCATCACTTTAGGGATATGAGAGTTAGAAGCTAGCGATCCGCCTACTTTATCTTGGTCGTCTAGTATGGTGTTGAGGTCTCCTAAGACTATCCAAGGAATATCACTGTTAGTGGCAAGAGATTCTAAGGTTTTCCACGGCTTAAGTTTGTTTTGATGATGAGGGCAACCATAAAAGCCCGTAATAATGTAGTGAGAATTGTCATTAATGTTATCTACTTTCATATGGATAATATTATTATCCGAATAAATCACCTCAAGGTTAATATTGTGTTTCCAATACAAGGCTAAACCACCTCCTTTCCTAATAGGTTCTACGAAATGATTTTGGTAGTGTTTAGTGAGCTTAATATATTTATTGATGTTAATAGATTTAGTTTTAGTCTCGGCTAGAAAGACGATATCGGGATTCAATTTGGTGATCATGTGAATTAAATGTTTCCGAGTGCTAAAGGAGGAGATTCCCCTCACGTTCCAACTAAGTATAGAGGGGCCATTATTCTCTAAAGCCATCTAGAGGAGGGGAGAAGGGGGTGCCTAGAGAACTTACCGGAGAAATCCTATTCTAAGGTCCAAAATAGGACGCGAGGGTGCCTCTAAACCGGAACCTAAAGATTAATACTGAAGGCGCCCTCACCCAGCCCAAGGCAGCCTCCTAGCCTACTCCGGGGCACCGAACCCACTAACGATTCTACAGACCCCTCAATGAGCTCTCTCACTACGCCTTTGCAGCGAACAGAGAGGGAGACCAGAGGGGAAGGAAAGCAGGGAAAGAAAACAGTGGAGCGACCACCACTAATAAGGAGACTAAAGCAATAAGGAGATAAACTAGAAATAGATAGAGTGAGAGTTAAAACCTGAAAATAAAGTTTAAGAGTCCATAAATCTAATTACATCATAAAGCCAAAATTACTACTAAATAACTAACAACAGGAATACTACCAAAGTTGACTAACCATAAGATAGCTATAATCTACTAAACCACCCAGCAAAAACCAAAATAGACAGAATCCAAATACTATAGGATCATCAAAAAACCAAACTATCGACCATGCAGCAAAATTGACTAAATTAACAAGATCTTGACTGAACCGAGAACAGGCTACCCATTGCTTCCTTCAACTTTCTCATCTGATTGTTGGCCAGGGGATTCCATGAGTGAATCAGCAAATAAATGCCTACGTCGCTCCTCCAAACTATTAATTGATTCAGGGGGAGGCGTATACCAGCTTGATGGACCATACCCTGTGATGGAAGAGGATCTCGATGAACTACCACTGTGGTGACTACCCAAGAGAGGAGAGATATGGCCCATCCTATGGTCCCTCGACCTCTTACTCATCATATTCTGATGATAACCTTCTTCAATCTTAACCTCCACTAATCTTTCCAACTCTTTCCTTTTACCTTTCTGTTGGAATAACTCGTGAGGAGGGATTGGATGAGAGTGAGCTTGAGAGGGAGGGACCACAGTAAGGGCCCAATTGTCTGCAGGGCCATGAGCCACGAAATTGACCTCCATGGGAACGTTATCTAGGTGGGGATGAACTTGCATGCAGGGAGTAATGGGGTGCTCAACGATTCTACATTTGTGACAGATAGCTTTAGGGAATTTAAAGTAGCTAAAGTTAACCGGTTTCCCACCATCTGTAAAGATAGAATGAAGAGTAGATAAAAGTGGAGTTCGAACATCATACATGAATTGAACCCGAATATAAGAATTGGTTACCATGCTGAAATTTTTGGGTTGTATCTGTATGATGAAGCCCATGCAAGAGAAGATGATTTCTAGGTCATGACGATTTTGAATCGACGAGGGTAAACTTGAAAAACTGCACCACATAGGTTCCTGCATGAGAGCAGGAACCTCTCCATGAAGTGGTAGATCAACCTCATGTAAGACCACTAAGTACCCTCGTATAATCCAAGGTCGGCCAAGATTTATCTCGTTCATAGCTATCAAATTTCTTGGCTTGATCAGGAAATGATTAGGCCCAGTAGCAGAAGGAATGATTCGACTTTCTCTAAAAAACCTAGATTGGGCTGAGGGATGCTTGCGAATGAAACCTATGCCGTAGTCATATTGACAACAGAGACGGCCTAAGTAGCCAGAAGAGATAACCTGCATCTCTTTATTTTCAGAAGGCTTAGGGTAGTTAATAGTGAGCTTGCCATAATCTGACATGGTTAACTGGATCGACATGAGTTGGGCTAGTTCTTCAATGTTGTCTTTAGGGTTGGTCGACATGGGAGATGAAGGGAGGTGAAGGAGGAAGAAGGTTACAGAAAGAACCCTGCAGATGAAACCCTTATATATAAAGGGAAGAAGAGACTTAAACTTAGCTTGACCCCTGGGGGAGTAACTTCTTCCATTCATTAAACTATTTAGACCGAACACCACGTGGGGAACGAAAACTCCCGGTACTCTAGAATCCTCTTGGGACTGCCTCTATTATGATCCAAGTGTAAGAAACCCTAACCAGATGATTGTGGGGGAAGCCGAACGTCACTAAAACCATAGAATCCGGCGCATGCGTGAAGGGAAATGAGTAGCCTCTCTCGGTTCTCTAACTTATATCTGCCACATGTTCGTAAGCCTAAAAATTAAAACAGATGTAATTAACAAGTAGAGGGTCAAGATTACCTAACCTGGTTTTGCTTTCTGTCAATCTCTTTGATCTTCCCGAGATCTTTTCTCTGCTCTTGATAAGCCTGCTTGTATTTCCAAAGTCTAAAAGCAACGATTTGTCTTTATTCCTCTTTATTGTAGTTAAATCCTCCCCAAAAGATCAACTAAGCAGCCAATCGGGTTTCTCTTTGCAGATTCGTATCCTTTTAACTCTTTGCATGCTAGATTTAAGGCTGTAATTAAGATGGAGTGGAAGGAAGTGGAGTTTATTAGGGTTTCTGAGTGGAAAGGGGAGGGAAGATGAGTCGCTCTGCTGACGTCAGACGACTCCTTCTCTCTCCTCAAAAAACTCCGACTTTTTTATCATCAAAATTCTCAATCTTTTTTGTGTTGCGATGGATTGTTTTTTAAAACAAGTATATCTATATAGGTGACTATATGTTATAGTCGACTTTACATGAAATATTATTTGTCCAACTAGTTACATAAGCAAGCCAATGATACACTAAAGACTCGCCAACTTTTATTTATATTAGTTGTCTACTATACATAATTTTGTATAGAATTATAGCATAAGTTTTCTTGCAATAATTCGGTCTGTCATTCGGTCATTTTAAACGGTCGGTCAGTGGGCGGTCAGCCGACATAAAATTTTGATCGTGACCGGCCCACGTAGTTCTTCGGGCCGGTCGGGTAGTGACCGTTTTGACCGTCGGGTGCCCACAGACCTATTTTTTCTCGAACGAAAGGATTGGGTAGCGGTCTTCCGGATCTTTTTCCCACCCCTACCTCTTAAGGACTTGTTTGGCTCTCTCTAAAAAAAAGGACTTGCTTGGCTTAGCTTAAAATAAACGGAAAGTTATTGTGTATATTATTGTAAATATATGATATTGAAGTAATAAACAAAGGATCTCATATCTCATAAGAAAAAAAGCAAAGGATCTCATATCTCATAAGATAAAAAACAAAGGATCTCATAAAAAAAAAAGTAATAAACGAAAGCAAGAGCATATGAAAATGAAAGTTTCTTATGGCACCTAGACACTGTTATTTAAAGTAAAGGTTTGTATTTTCTCTCTATATCCAACTACAACAAAGGATGGGGTATAAATACCCAATAGTGATCCACATGAGAACTACACGTATGCCATGCATTTATATCAGTAATGAGTTTGGTAAGAGGCACATCCTGCTTCCATGCTTGAGGTGGCTATGATATCTCTTAAATGGAGGCATCTCATTGCTTCATCATTAAGGAAACCCCCTTCGCCGGAGTTTTTAAAGAGAGGGAGATGAGAGAAAAAAGAAAACGACGACCTTCGTCGGAGAAGGTAATGTGAGTTGGAGAGAGAGGGGGGTGAGTTGAAGAGAGAGAGAGAGGTGAGTTGGGAAGAGAGGTGAGGTGGAGAGAGATGTGTGGTGGAGAGGGAAATGAGGTGGAATTAAGGTTTTATTTTTAATTTTATTTTGAAAAAGTATTTAAATGAAGGGTAGTTAGGACATTTACATCAAAAAAGGGGGGCATATTTGAATTTACATAAAATATGGGACCATAAAGGAAGTTGGTCACAAAGTAGGGGGCCAAATAGGAATTAACTCATAAGTATATTACATGGACTAATATACAAGGCCTAATAGCTTGTTGATAATAGTTTATAGGCAGCCACGTATAGACAACTACTTGACCCCACAACAATTAGATGGCCAACCACATAATTCTCATAACACTCCCCCTTGGATGACCACCACTCGAAATAATTGTCTCGTTAAGACTTGATAGAAAAACTCTGCAGGACAAAATCTGAACAATAGAGATCTTGAGTAGCGCTGGATACGCAAAATGCTGCCTCGTTAAAACCTTGCCAGAAAAACTCATTGGGACAAAAACTGGACGAAGTAAAAAGAGTACAGAGCGTAGATATCCAGTACTAGTGATTCGTAAATCTTCACACGATAATATTCTCCCCCTGATGAATATCATACCGTGGACCGGTGTAGTTTTACATCATTTGATTATTCAAGCTTCGCGTTCCGATACCTTCACTAGTTTTTTAAACGTTGTAGTAGGCAGAGACTTTGTAAACAAGTCAGCATAATTCTCACATGATTGTATATTCTGAATATCGATTTCACCATTTCTCTGTAGATGGTGCGAGAAAAATAATTTTGGCGAATTGTGTTCCGTTTTGTCACCTTTAATATATCCTTCTTTGATTTGGGCAATGCAAGTCGCATTGTCTTCATAAATAATGGTAGATGACTTTGTAATTTCAGAGAGTTCACATGAAATTCTAATATGGCTGATAATATATCTGAGCCATACATATTCTCTGGTAGCTTCATGAAGAGCTATAATCTCTGAGTGGTTTAGAAGATGTAGCAGACATACTTTGCTTACTTGATCACCATGAAAAAGCTGTACCGCCACTAGTAAAAATATAACCTGTTTGTGAAACTCCTTTATGTGGGTCAGAGAGACATCCTGCATCGTTGTACCATATTACATTTGAACCATTGGATGAATTATTCGAATAAAATAACCCCATTTTAGTAGCTCCGCGAAGATATTGCAAAATATGTTTTACTCGCATCCAATGTCGCTTTGTTGGTGCCGAACTGAACCTCACTAATAAGTTTACTGCAAAAGAAATATCAGGTCTGGTACATTGAGCCAAATATAATAAGGCACCGATTGCACTTAAATATGGTACTTCAGGACTACGTAATTCTTCATTATCTTCTTTAAGACGATAAAGATCTTTTGTAGTATCTAAAGATCTGACAACTATTGGAGTACTAAGAGGATATGAAGTGTCCATGTGAAATCTTTTCAAAACTTTTTCAGTATATAAATTTTGATGGACAAGAATGCCACTTGTATTTCTCTCAATCTGTAAACCAATGTAGAATCTTGTTTTTCCAAGATCTTTCATCTCAAATTCTTTCTTCAAATATATAACAGCTTTTGATATATCTTCATTTGTCCCAATTAGATTTATATCATCAACGTATATTGTAACGATAGCGAATCCAGTATATGATTTCTTAATGAACGCACATGGACAAATATGATCATTTACATAACCTTCCTTGGCCAAGTATTCACTGAGACGATTGTACCACATTCGCCCTGATTGTTTTAAACCATACAAAGCTCTATTAAGTTTAAGTGAATACATGACACGTGGTTTTCCCTCGGGTAATTTGAATCTTTCAGGGACTTTCATATAAATATCAGTATCAAGATTGTCATATGACGACATCTAGTAGATGCATATCAAATTCTTCTTGAGCTGCCAGACTAATTAAGTATCTAAATGTAAGGGTTAATTCCATTTTGACCCCCTAAAGATGACCAACTGACCAAAATGGCCCCCTAAAGATGACCAGCTTCCAATATGGCCCCCTTTTTCGTTTTTCCGTCTTCTACTCCGTTAGACGTTAGTGAGCTGGCAATTTCTTGTCAGTTTTACCCCTGCCCGTATCTACCCATATCTTTTATGACCCACATAAAATCTTTATGTTCCCAAGGTTGTTGGCTCAATTACACCAAGTTATTTGACCTACTCTAAAAAAAAAAATTATTTACCTCATCCACAATTCCCACTCACACAAAATATCTTCATCAATCTTCCTTTCTATGTACAAAAAAGTCCCTAATTTCAGCTCTAATTTTGTACATCATTTACTAAAGAAGATTCATGAGTTCCTTCACTATGACTTGAAGAATAATCAAGATTATTTGAGTTGTTAGTTGAATTTGAATTTCTCCTATTAAAAGGAAAAGTAACCCAAATCTCTCTATCTCTTCTTTCTTCTTCATTTATCTTCTTGAATTTTCCATTTTCTTCAACAGGCATCTTATATCTACAAATAGGGCAAGATCCATGAATACCCAATCATTTCACAATACAATTTGAATGGCATTTATGTTTACATGGAAATTATCTTGTTTCACCTCCAATTTCCCATCCATCTAAACAAATAGCACACTCTAAATCTTCATCTTTCTCTATTTTTTATACCTTGGGCATCTCATCAATGGAGGATTTAGTTGCAGGAGGTAAACCATGTAAGTGGTATTTTAGAGTGTTTAGATCTCGGATTTATATAGAAAAATTGATGGAGATATTTTGTGTGAGTTTGGGAATTAGAACCCACCCTTTAGAATTTGAGTAAACAAATCTAACCATTTCAATTTCATCATTTGAACCATTAAATTGTTGAACTCCATTGAGAATCATCTTTTTCTTCTCTTTCATGAAAATTTCCACTACCACAAATAAAGGGTTTGAGCATCTTAATTTCTTTAATAAAGATGAGTTTTCTATAATATTATAATGGATCTAGGTTTGGTTCATTGACTGATAAATAAATAAGAGAGAGAGAGAGAGAGAAATAAATAAGAGAGAGAGAGGGATAAATAAATAAATAAGATATATATATATATATATATATATATATATATATATATATATATATATATATATATATATGTGCGTCATCAAAGATATGGGTAGATACGGGCAGGGGTAAATCTGACAAGAAATTTCCAGCTCACTAACGTCTAAAGGAGTAGAAGACAGAAAAATGAAAAAGGGGGTCATATTGGAAGCTGGTCATCTTTAGGGGGCCATTTTGGTCATTTGGTCATCTTTAGGGGGCCAAAATGGAATTAACCCTAAATGTAATTGCATCCATAATAGGAGAATATGTTTCCTCATAATCAATCCCAGGTTTTTGTAGAAAACCCTGTGTCACAAGTCATGCTTTATAGCGAATGATCTCATTATTTTCATTGCGTTTTCTTACAAAAACCCATTTAAACCCAACTGGATTTACATTCTTAGGTGTGAGGACCACTGGTCCAAAAACACTACGCTTATTGAGTGAATCTAGTTCTGCCTGAATTGCGTCTTTCCATTTCGACCAATCAGATCTTTGTCGACATTCCTTAATAGAGCGTGGTTCATAATCATCATTCTCCTTCATTTCGGTCCCATACTTCGTTCGAACATTTATAATTTATAGAGATTTCCTCATTGTTAGGTATTTCTGCCTCATCAAGAGTTCCACCGTAAAAGAGAATACCTCATAGACCACTGTTTCATTTCGGTCCCATACTTCTTTCGAACATTTATAATTTATAGAGATTTCCTCATTGTTAGGTATTTCTGCCTCATCAAGAGTTCTACCCTCTTCAAGGGGTATTGTTCAGAAAATGTGGGAGTATCAATAATAGTCTCTTCTAGAGAACTATTATTTTGTGATTGGTTCTTTCTCTTTCTAGGGACAGTATCTTTAGAACCAATTGGTCGTCCATGTTTCTTACGTGCCTTAGACGACTCATTTTCTATAGCAATTTCTCCCAATTCCTTCAGGAATATTAATTCGTGCACGAGCATTAGCAGCAGGTATATATGATTCCGTTACCCTCGCCGTATCATTAAATGCATCTAGTAGTTTATTTGCAATGCCTTGCAAATGTATTATCCTCTATACATCTAGATGTGACTGACTAGTGCAAGGATCTAGATAAGACAAACTTTGTATATGCCAACATAAATCATTTTGTTTACTATCTGATGTAGACGGATTTTCTCCCCTAATGGTGGGGAAATTGTCTCATTGAAATGACAATCCACAAACCGTGCGATAAAAGTATCACCTGTCATAAGTTCGAGAATCTTATAATAGATGGTGAATCAAAACCAACATATATACCCAGCCGCCGCTGAGGTCCAAATTTAATATGTTTTGGAGGTGAAATAGGGATATGCACCGCACATCCAAAAACACGCAAATGTGTAATATTTAGTTGATGACCCAAAACATGTTGTAACGCCGAATAACCATTCGCTCTTGGCCGAAGGCGGATTAAAGCTGCAGCATGTAATATTGCAGATCCCCATGCCGAAACAGGCAACTTAGTTTTCATCAACATTGGTCTCGCAAATAGTTGTAGATGTTTTATGAATGATTCTACTTGACCATTCTGGATATGAACATAGGCTACAGGATGTTCAACATCAATACCAATTGCCTGACAATAAGCATCAAAACCCTTTGAAGTAAATTCACCTGCCCCATCGAGACGTTTCGTTTTGATAGGAAAATCTGGAAAATGAGCACATAGTCTAATAATTTGAGCTAGTAACCGTGCAAATGCATGATTACGAGTAGATTAAAGATTAACATGAGACCATTTGGTAGATGCATCAATTAATACCATAAAATATCTAAATGGTCTACATGATGGGTGAATATGACCACAAATATCTTCTTGAATCTTTTCCAAAAATTTAGGAGATTCAATATGAACTTTTGTGAAAGATGGTTTTACAATCAATTTACCCAGAGAGTAGGATTTAGAAGTAAAATCCTTACTTATTAGAAACTTATGGTTCTGTAATGGTGTCCTTGAAAATTTTAGATTATTTTACTCATCATGGTAGATCTGGGATGTCCCAAACGATCATGCCAAAGTGTCACCACATTAGGGTCATAAAGCTTCTGGTTTACGACAATGTATGATTTAATCGTTTTTATCCTTACAAGATATAATGCAGAAGAAAGAGTCGGCAGTCTTTTTAAATCATGCTTCTCGCCAGAAACATTTGAAGTAATATATAAATATTCTTCGTTATTTTCATCTCTAGTCTCAATGTGGTAACTATTTTGACGAATGTCTTTAAAACTTAATAATATTTTCAAAAACTTTGTTGAAAACAATGCGTCATCAATGGTTATTATTGTACCATGCGGTAATATTATAGTAGCTCTACCAGAGCCCTCAATGAGACTAGATGAACCAGCGATTGTTATCGCATTAGCCTTGTATAACCTCAAGGTCTCAAAATATTTATTGTTTCGCAAGATAGAGCTAGTAGTTTCGCTATCAACTACACATATATCCTCATCACCTTTGATACTGTCTTTCTGCAATCCATACCTTATGTACACAAACAAAAGACATAAGATAATTATAATATATTTGTATTATATGAACAAGATAATTTTACATTAATTATTTAAGAAACAAAATAATATGTACAAATAAAACACTATTCTGGGAAACATCAAATTTGATCAAATTTTTTTGTCAAATTCTTCATCAAGTATTCTGTCAAATTTAGCAGAAGATAGATGATCAAAGCTACCATCGTATATATCTCTTTCAGCTGCTGGGACATAATATTTTGGAATTTCAAGATTACTGCCGTAATCAACGGGAAATACTCGGTTTGTGATTCAGTATGATGAATTTCCACTTCATCAACTAG
The DNA here is from genome assembly GCA_002897215.1 of Eschscholzia californica subsp. californica. Taxonomy (NCBI): domain Eukaryota; kingdom Viridiplantae; phylum Streptophyta; class Magnoliopsida; order Ranunculales; family Papaveraceae; genus Eschscholzia; species Eschscholzia californica. The sequence goes on along the minus strand of BEHA01050358.1, from coordinate 2,328,439 downwards.
AAAATCAGACACATCTAATCCAGTGTTATAAGAGGAACCCCCTATCTCCATCTGGTTCATTTCTGTATTGGTCGTTGATTTCTTTAACGACGCTTGGTAAAGATCAACCAGATGTTTTGTACTTTTACAGGTCCTTTGCCAATGACCTGTCATGCCACATTTATAACATGTCTTAGTTTGCATTTCAGATGGTTCATTAATGTCCTTTTTTCCTTTGTCTTGTCGACTAAATAGATGAGGTCTAGTACTCGAGTTATTGTAACTTCCTCAACGACCACGACCGTGACCACGACCACGTCCACCAGAGTGGTAGCCACCATCTTCGTCATTCCAATTTTGACTATTCCCACATCCGCGTCCTCCAGAGTGGTAGCCACCATCTCTGGTATCTATTTGAGGATCGTTACCACGACCACGTCCTCTAGGGTGGTAGCCACCGCCTCTATTATTTATGTTGTGATCGTTGGCACGACCACCTCGTCCATAAGATGTCACATAAGTTTCAGATACTTCTGAATAACCCGTTAGACGAGCCTCTTGATTTTTCATAACCACTTTCCTATTTTGTTCCGCAACAAGTAGACAAGAAATTAAATCAGAATGAAATTTAAAATTCACATTTCTGTATTGTTCTTGTAGGTTCATGTTAGATATATGAAAAGTGGAAAACATTTTCTCTAAACAATTGCTCTTCAGAAACCGGATAGCCACAATGTCCCAATTTTGTTGTTATCTTAAATGGTACAGAATCATATTCAGAAACAGTTTTAAAATCCTGCATCCGCAGGTTTATCCAGTCATTTTGGGTCTTTGGTAAAATAACTCTTTTTAAATGACCGTATCTTTTCTCTAAACATTTCCATAATACAAGCGGGTCTTTTTGATATAAACATTCTGATTTAAGTTCTTCATATAAATGATGGCGGATCACAATCAGGGTCGCTGAGCGTCTATAAAGAGGTTTATTATTTCCCTCGCAATTTGTCTTCTCTAGTTGTTTGGCCTCTAGATGGGCTTCGATTTCAAGCTTCCAAGTAATCTAGTTTTTCCCCGATAAGTCAAGGGTTGTAAAATCAACACTTATTAGAGTCGACATATTGAACTTGAAATTTACGAATTACCTGTAAATTTTGGTAGCCCATTTTAGTTGAATGGATTTTCTCGGTTGGTTAGAGCGTCGTGCTGATAACATATTATGTATAATATTGTGAATATATGATATTGAAGTAATAAACAAAGACAAGAGTATATTAAAATAAAAGTTTCTTATGGCACCAAGACACTGTTATTTAAAGTAAAGGTTTGTATTTTCTCTCTATATCCAACTACAACAAAGGGTGGGGTATAAATACCCAATAGTGATCCACACGAGAACTACAAGTATGCCATGCATTTATATGAGTAATGAGCTTGGTAAGAGGCACCTCCTACTAGTGGTGTTCAAAAGGCCGGGCCGGCCCGGGTTGGACCCGAGACCGGCCCGGTCCGTACATGTCCGGACCGGCCTGGCCCATACGGTCAACAGGCCAGTTTGACCCGGGTTCATTCCCGGTCCCGGGTTGGGCCTATGTATTGAGCCCGGCGGGCCAAGCCCGGCCCGGCTCGGAAAAGGCCTGGGTTCAGCCCGTTTTTTTTTCCCCTTCTTTCCTCTTGTTTTTTAAAATTCCATAAACCTCTTTAAAATTCTATAGGTATGTTTTTAAGTTAATGGAAAGTATTTTCTAAAATTCCATAGATTTCTTTTAAATTCCATTAATTTCTTTCCAAAAATTTCATTGCTAAAACTATTTCCATAAAACATTTTAAAAAAATCTTTCTCAAAGTTACTTATGTAAATCATAGAAATCTTTACATTTATGAGAATGTTCTTTCTAAAATTCTTAACACTTCTTTCAAAATGATTTCATTCCTAAAATTATTTCAATGAAATCTTACCAAAAAATCTTTCTTAAAGTTAACTTTAAAAGGTAGGGGTCTTAAGTTTATAAGAAAGTATTTTTTAAAATTCTATATACGGAGTATTTCTTTCCGAAAGATTTAACTCGTAAAATTGTTTCCATATCATGTCTTATTTATTATTATCATCAAATCATCCCAAAATCAATATCAAAAAATCTTTTAGGAATATTATTTCTAAACTATCGATTAACCTTCCAAAATAAACTATCAATTTATATTTTCTTTTATTTGTATATCAAATTTAAGATTTTTTTTAAAAAAAGGGACGGGTTTATTCGGCCCGGCCCGGATTCAACCCGGCCCGACCTGGCCTGGGCTTGTACTCGGTCTCGGGTTGGGCCAGGATATAGCAACCCGGGTTGAGGCCTGGCCCGGGACCTTACCGACCCGGGTTGTCTAGGCCTGGCCCGCAACCCGGCCTGGCCTGTTACATGGCGGGCCGGGCTGACCCGGCCCGGCCTTTTGAACACCACTACGTCCTACTTCCATGCTTGAGGTGGCTATGATATCTCTTAAATGGAGGCACTTCATTGCTTCATCCTTAAGGAATAAGGATATTACATGGACAAATATACAAGGCCTAATAGCTTGTTAATAACAGTTTATAGGCAGCCACATATAGGCAACTACTCTACCCCACAACAATTAGATGGGCAGCCACATAATTCCCATAGCAAAGGCCACCTTTTAACTTATTTTAAGGGTTTATCCAAGATGATCTAGGTTTGATAAAAAAAATTTGCGACTTACTTTAAGGTCCCATTGATTCGTGTGGAAACATTTCGATTTAAAGGTTAATCATTTGATTTGACAGTTTGTCCTCGCGATCAAGTAAGTCTGATAAGTATGACGTATCAGATGAGATATGAAAGACATGGGAATCGAGCATTGCACTTGTTCTAAGTACAAGTGGGAGACTGAAGGATATATGTCTTTAGAGTCTGAAGGTATATCCTTCTAAAGGAATGTCCTTCGACCAAGATGGAAATGCGTATGATTTGGCTCATAGGATAATGATGACTTTATTGAAAGATCAATCAATCCGGTTCAATTAGGATTCGTAATGCTTAGCTAGAAGCCGCTTACGATTGTCGGATCACTTCGGTTATCCACGGCTAAGATAGACCGGATCCTACAACGGGTTACACATAAGAATTGGTAACTTGAACAGTGAGAATAGACTGATGGGAACTTGTAATTAGATGGATATGATCCAATCTAAAATATAGAAAGAATCGGGCTCGAAAGAGAGGTCCGAAAAGGTAAAAACCCGCTTTTAAGGGGCAACCAGGGATTCCCTTAAGGGGAGATCCCTGGCTGGCCTAACTAAAGGGGTGGGGGCCAGACAGAGCAAGCCCATTAAGGCTGCTCTGGCCGGCCATACCAATGGGGAACCCTAATTAGGGTTTTCCCATATTAAAGAGTCCCGGTTAGTTTAAACACTAACTTGTATTTATCTTTTCTGAAGGGACTTTTAGGATTCCTTATTTGAGTAAGACTCTAATAAGGTAATGCCTATATAAAGTCCCATTATGAGTTCAGAAAAGGTGGTGGAATTTTCTTAAAAGAAAATCATCTCTCTCACACATCTTAGAGAAAAGAAGATTTTAGAGAAAAAGTTCCCATTCTTTCTATCAAGTCTAGAAGAAGCAGTTCTTCATCTCAACCTTCAAGAAGGTCCTAGCTGATTCAAAAGAAGGGAGTTCGAGTTATACAATTCGGTGTCTCAAATAGAGGAGCTCCACTTGAAGCTCTTTATCTACCGAATACTGGTCGAAATTTAGTTCGTGGGAAAGCGAATCCAGGTATTCTTCTTCATTCTAGTTCATTGATATGTTCATGTATAAATCCTGGACAACCTAGTGTTAATCATAAGAAGATTGAGATTCCGCTACCAACATTAGTAACATGATTAGGTTATGTATTAGATATGTGTAATTCCCAACAATACCTAGTTATATTAGACTATGAATGTTTGGGTAAAAAGTTATACATAAAGTTTGAAGTTTGAAATAATATGTTAATTAGAAATCTAGTCATTTCTTACCTTTTTAGTTCCTAAAACATCCTTAGAGCCTAACAAAAAGAGAAGATATAATACCATTTAGTAATGTGTTTTCTTAATCTGAAACCAGTGAACAGATTCAAGTTTCTTTGTTCAAGAAGAAAACCTGAAATACAAGTATAGCATAATAGTTCCCCTTTCTTCATTAGGGTTTTTAAGCGAACTGTGACTGAAACTATTATTTAAGTATGGTGGAAAAAGTGTTTTGTAATGATTGTGGGCATTTAGAGTTCGATTTTATTGATGGATTTTACTATTCCAAAGAGTGTGGAGTTCAATCTTCTGATATGGTTGAAACTGGTGTTGGCAAAGAAGATTTATGTAACTATGATAATCATAAAGAAATGTACTCACAAACTCGTTGTCGAACTATTAAAACTAAACATGGTATATCACAATATCAAACAGAAGGATTCTTTTGGGAGAAGTTATATCAATCTAATAATCAGAATCAAATAAAACAAGAAGACAATGGTTGGGGACCTTCTAAACCTAGTGATTTTTGTAGTTTTAGGGGTTCTTCTCAAAATAGGGCCGATTTTGCAACTAACCTTAGATTAAGGTACATTATGGGAATCCAACTCATGATTCAACTTCACTTCCAGGCTTTGGTTGAAAATTTGCTGCTAGTCATTTGATTTGTGGGTTGTCTGGGTGTTTTGATTAGGATTTGGTAGTTTTTGTGGGGTTTTTGATGAGCATTAGACAGATAAATTGATGGGGATTCAGAGATATAGAAAGAAGGTTAAACAATACTATATCTTTTCATCTGATTAATGTAATTTCTTTATGCTAAAACTTTTAAACCAATTTTTTTGTTCCCAAAATATTTTTTGTGTGCTTCATCTGATGTTGATGATGACAAACCTAAAAAAACACAAACTCCTAATTTTGATGATGAATTTGATGACGTGCAACCAGATCCGACACCTTGATTTATCCAATGATGATGAAGAAGTAAATTTTTAGATTTGATGAAGAAGAAATTTTTTTTTTTACCAACAACCCTTGGTTGGAGTGGTAAGAGGTATAATCTTCCACCTAAGAGGTCAAGAGTTCGAGGCACACATTGAACAATTCCAAAAAAATACTTTATTTTTTTTGTTTTTGCAAAATCAGCAAATCGAATTTGTAAAATATGAAAATCGAGTTTGCAAGATCGGCAACCCGAGATTGCATTCTACAAAACTTGTTTGCAATTTACATTTTGCAACCACAGTTTGTAATTTACATTTTGCAAATTCGGTTTGCAGAAAAAACAAAAAAAACGTCATTTTTGCCTGAACTTTTTTTTTTTGAAATATATGTATCGAAAGTAGATCTTGTTAGAAAACTAATGTAATATCCTTTGTAAATATATAAATTTCATATAAATCCTCACATCTCAAGTTAAACTTATATAGATTTAAATTTAAGTAAAAAATTATATACATAAAACTACATAAAAGTATTTTTGTTTAATCTTTTTATGGTAATAGTTATGAAATGTTTTGTTCTTTTACATATTTTCAATATTATTTTGGACTATACGTGATACCATTATATTACCACATGCCCATCAACAAAGTTACTCAAGGATTCATATTTATAACGTGCTTGTATATTCATAGAACTAATCTTTAAGTGGGAGAGATTTCATTTTTGTTCTATAAATTGTCAATTCTTTTAAGATATACATTGCCGTTGTTGAATACTTAGTTAACCGCTCATTACTTTCTTAAGCATAATCGAATTTCCCGTATTAGCAAAACAAATCCCCACCCGATAACAATTATTTATGTACCAATAATGTAAAATATAGCATGTTTGCCAAAACAGATTACATATATTATTTTCATAACTTATGACCATACTATATTTAAAGTGAAAAATATTAGCCATAATTAAACTTCCACAAACTTTTATTAAGAAGCAAACAACTTAAAAGGGATCTTCAACAAAAAAAAAAAAAAACTTAAAAGGGATAACATTGGATATTTCCTGAAAATAAAAAGGGTATTTTGGTAATTTACCTTCAGATATAAAGTTAATGAAAAACGTCACTTCTGTTCATTGTTTCTTTTGTTGAAACGAGGAGAGAACGAAGAATTGGAACCTGCAATTTTTTCTCTCTCACTGTTTCTGTTCAGTGTACGGATCTCTAGGTTCAGAACGAATTCATCTACATCGCCTTAGATCTTATGAGGTGTTTTTCTTTCTCTTTTACAAAGTTTAATCCAAATTATATTTTGATCTTCGGTTTTCTGATTTTTTGCAGACATTTCGGGCGATCTTTTTAGGTTCAAATTCATCTAAAGATGTATATTTTTTTTCATCAAAATGGGGTTTTTTTGTTTTTTCGGAGGATTTCTAGGGTTTTTTTATTGGATATATGGGCAGGACTTGTATAGAACTTATGTTATATGTTTTGTTGGGGCTTTTGTTGATTTTTTAATGTTTTTTTTTTAATATTTAAGTTTGTTTGTTTGAAGATGTTGTTTGTTATTGCTTTTATTTTTAGTTAAGTGTGTTTTTTTGGAATAGATTTGATGTTCATTTTTCTAACTTTTGAACATCTTTAGATTTTAGATCTGTTTTGTGGTTAAAAATCGGATCTTGATGATTCTTTTTGTTTCTTCATTTTCAGCTATTGAGATGGAAGAGTAAATGTTGGACGTGTAACATCCTTTTTAAGCGAAACTCGATTGATTGCCGATAAAAGGTCAGTCAAGATAGTTCTATCACGATTTTGTGGATGTAAGAGCTTCTCACAGTGGTATGTTTTGATGTGTGGATGAGGGTATTATTAAGTTAAGATCTTAGGGTTCTTATTGCATGTTTTTATTTGTGGAAGATATGATGTTATTTGAGCTTAGACTTTGGCGGCCATCGCTTTTTTTATTTGTGGAAGATGTTATTGTAGTTTCCAAAAAGTTATCTTGCATATTTTAGGTTTTAAAATGGGTTGTCGTAATCTAAATTTAATAACAGTTCAATGCTTGCTTTTCTGCAAATGCGGCTTCTCATCTCTAAGCATCCGTCGGAGAGAGGGTTTCAAACTGTTCTTTGACAAAGTTGCTTGTGTTCCTTAAAAATAAATAGTAATGATAGACTGCTATTGCTTTGTGTATTTGTTGGCTAGTTTGAAATCCTTATTGCTATTTTGTACAATAGTCGAAGATATCTACATGTTTAATCATGATATCCTGGTTCTGAAGTCTGAAATGCCCCTTCCCATGCTACCAATGTCTCCTTGTACTCGGTGACCCTATTCCTTCCACAACACATCCCAACTGGAGAAGTCCGGACTCTCTTCATTACCAGATAATCTC
>BEHA01050358.1:2302272-2321077 GCA_002897215.1 Eschscholzia californica subsp. californica | reverse complement strand
CCCTTTTCGTCGTTGATAGTGGCTGTGGTAGCTGTTGTATTAAATATATAAAGTCGTAGTTGTGTTTAAAGTTATGTGACTCTGTTTCTACTAAAGCCATTAAGAGTTTACTAATAGAGCCGTTAGAAAGTAGATGACATTATTTCTATTTTTTGTTGGGTTGGAATAAGCGTCTCATTCACGTGTTAATTTTTCTTTTTTTAAAAGTTTGAAAGATGTATTTAGAAAGAATAGTTTACAAGAACGGTCGATCGTACCATGAAGGAGAACTTATTTCAGGGCAGGTGAAAGAGGCTGCAAAAAGCTAGGAAAAAGACAACTACACTATGTGAAGCACGTATTTCATTTAAGGAAAAAATTTGCAAAACTTTGATGCTTTGCCCGTTCCTGCCCCTTATTCCAATCAGACGTCATTCACATGTTACTTAACTTGACTTTCAAGTCCGCCTCCTATGTCTTATTCTAAATCTAGGTATTTTCTTGATGGTCTGGTTGCGCAAATGTGAAATACCTTTGGACCTGAGTGTTAAATTGTCTGCTTCTAGTTACTGGATATTGCAGCGAAGTGTACATGTCTAGGCGGATTTCAATAACATGTGTAATACTTTTGCCCCTGGGGTATCCGGGTCAATGCACTAACCTCCCTATGTGCTATGTCTGGAAAAGGAGAAAATAAAGGGCACATATATAGAAAGGTCGTACACAAATAGAAGGGTGAGAGAAGCGTGCGCTTGTACGATGACGAGTGACGTCAGCCCTATGGTATCCAACCCACATTCCTTGGAGACTGTTGGCTTAAGGACCATGTTAACATCCACTTACTCCAACGACTCAAATTGTGAGAAAGAAGATTACTACATATGAAGTAATGGCTTGTTACTCTAAAATGAGGAGTCTTACATTCATCAGTAGTTTGATACCAGTGGTTTGTGTTAGGAGAGTATGTACTTCCATTTGCGCAGCCAAATAACTTGTATGACCTGCAGAGAGAAGTATTCATTTCTATATTTCCCATTAGTTCAGTTGATGCTTACTTGTCCAGTTTTCCTAGACATCCTGATATTTCAGTGGTAATATCCGTGCACTGTAGACAGTTGCTGTATTTTCTTTTATGGGAGTTTGTGCTTAAAATGGACTTCAAACAAATCAAACCCATTCAAGGCTTTTTGAGGTAATATCTTGAACAGTTGTGCTATTGAAGTTTGGTGATGACAGGGTAGACCCTGTTTCATCAGAAGGTAAATCTGAAATATTAATATCCATACATGTTAATCTTTTTTACCCAACTTGTCCCGAATTAGGCTTTCCTCTGTGTGGTTATATTGAGTTCTTTTCCCTTCTCGTATAGGTGCATTTAGGGGAAATTGGTATTGAATCCTCCATTTCTTGGTACCTATGAGCTGTGCAGAGACTTGTATAACGTTTACTGCATCAAGTTATTTTTCATAATTTTTTTCCCCTTTCTGAACACCATAAATTACATTGTGGGGGCGCTAAACTATTCGTCTAGCAGGTTAGATATCTGTTCAGATGCATTCACCACGTGGAGATTCATTGCCTGAGGTGAAGGAAGAACAACCCGAATCTCAGCTTCCTAAGGTGAAGGGAGAAGAAGAGGACCATCCTGAAGATGCTTTACCTAAGGTAATCGAGGAAGGAGAGGAACGCCCTGCAGATGCTTTCCCTGATGTGATTGTGGAAGAAGAGGCACATCCAGAAGATTCTTCCTTTCCTGTGAAGAAAGAATCTGAATCCACTCAATCTGGTTCTGCATCTCCCTTGGGAAACTCTCTTGATGAACCTCAGGGAAATCATCAGGCTGAAGAAGAAGAAGACGATGATGATGTGCAGATCATAGAGAAGGAAGATGGCCAATCTCATGAAAATGCTTCAAATCAGTTGGTGGTCTATGACCCAGGGATGAACGGCACAGGTGAAATTCAACCAGCACCAGAGACCACTAATTATCAACGTCAGCGGTTCCCAAATTATTCACCAAACCCTCCATCAAGAGTTTTACCCTCAGTAGGGGCATTTACTGTCCAATGTGCTAACTGTTTCAAATGGAGGCTCATCCCGACTAAAGAGAAATACGAAGAAATACGTGAATCTATTCTGCAACAGCCTTTTGTTTGTGATAGAGCTCGGGAGTGGCGACCTGATATAACTTGTGAAGATCCAACTGATATCGATCAAGATGGCAGCAGGATCTGGGCAATTGATAAACCTAATATAGCTCAACCTCCTCCGGGTTGGCAGCGGTTGCTTAGGATCAGAGGCGAAGGGAGCACCAAATTTGCTGATGTGTATGTTTTTATCTCCCTTCTCTTTGTTCTCGTTAGTTATTTTTGGGATATTTTCATGTGTTAGAGTTTTTTTATTATCCATATAAGAATCTATGTTTCTTTATTTGCTCCTTCAACATATTTTCAGGTACTACGCTGCTCCATCTGGAAAGAGACTTCGCTCGATGGTAGAAATCAGAAAGTATGTTTCTTTCCTACTTCACTACTAACAAATGTTTTTCCGTAGTTTATTCTTTCAGTGACAAGCTTAATCTATTAAGTAAATGGTGGCAATCATGAAAGAACAATTTCATAGGAAATAAAACCTGGCAGAGAAGCCCTACGTTGACAACAAGTAATGAAATCTTTAAAAAGAAAGTAGGAAATATGCTAATTCTAGGTTTTAGGTATGGTGTAAATATCCAATTACGCAAATGTCATTCATTTCCACATGGAAAGTCGAAATATGCATATAAGAAAGTTAAAAATGGCTATGGCACTGATATTGAGTAATGGGTGATAATTGTTATTTGGTGGAAGTGATAACGGGACAAAATAAAGCTTATGGCAGACTGAAGTAGTTGAATTTGTTGATGTAGCAAGAAATATAAGAGCTTTTCAGTCATTTTTTTTGATGTGTTGTATTTTTAATATATGCAGGTATTTGCTCGACCATCCAGAATATATGGCTGCAGGAGTGACTCTTAACCAGTTCTCGTTCCAAATCCCGAAACCGTTGCAGGAAAACTACGTGAGGAAGCGTCCTTCTCGTGTAGCTTCTGCTTTTAATGGAGCTGGTATGTCCATGTCAAGGCCTCTCGAACCTACTGACGGTATGTACATTGAACTTCTAGTCACGAGAACTTGCTTCGAAGTTAAAAAGAGTACTCCGTATAATTTATCATTGATCTTTTTGGATCAATAGTATATTACTTTCTTAAGTGACTCAAAACTAAAGCTAACGAAAACAAAAGCCCCGTTTCAAATCTGTTTGATTCGAGCGCAAGGGTTATTATTTTGTGTTAGTAGAAAAATTTGTTATCTCTGTTGTCTCAGTTAAGTTTAAAAATAGAACCCAATGCGAGTATCATTAGTCTCCTAAACATTAGAACTCTGGGAGACTGGGACAGCGAACTATTAATAGATATGGGTGTTGACTCCTAGTGCTCCGGCCCATCAAATCGTTTTAATAATGGTGAAGGGCTAGGTTACTTATAAGTATGTAACAATTTGGACTCTTGAGTTGCTCAATAATAATCAGGAGCTGGCTCTACTCGAGCCCTAAGCAAGTTTACTGAATTTGATTTTGAGTTTACCATGTGCTTTTGTTATTGTTTCATTTCGTTTATAATTGTTATAGCGGTTAGTGACGTTTATATATATATATATATATATACATGTTCAATTCTGATTGTTTGAGTTCCTTTTCCTTCTTCAACAACAAAAAAAAAGGAGTTCCTTTTCCTTGCAATAAAATGTTAGTTTATATTACTACGTGTATATATTAGTAGTACATCATAGAGAAAGGCTTGGGCGAGTAACTCCTAAGTCATGCGGCGGCTAGCTTAGGACTCCGGCCTGGCTGAATTTGATCTATGGTGGTGTTTTGTTTTCCCTTATCTTAATCTGAGTATCTTGAGTGACTTGTTTTGGTTAAGGTGCACAAGAGTCATTTCAGGTTATCTCGGACAGTGAGCTCTTAATTCAGACGTATTATTGTATCCGACTCAAATAGATCCGAAATGAGCTCTGAATAGACATTCAGATGAGTCAGATGCACGACTCGGATAAAAAGAAACATTTTGAAATCTTACTCAAGTGAAGTTAAGAGTCATATTTCAGATCTGAGTTTTAACATATATTTTTACACAAACTAACTAGTCATCCAGATGAATTTTGGCACACATTACACAAATTTATATCAAAACTGCAAATAGAAGAACTTAAGACAGAAGGAAACTGACCAGTATTATATTTGTATTGGTGCAGTGAACCCTCTCTCATGGGCAGGTCCTATCGACAACGCAGAGTTGCAGAACAATGAGGAAGGAGGAACAAACAGCTCTCACTATGAATCTCCTCCATTCCAACCTCCTCCACATCCAGCAAAGAAGCAAAGAACAAAGTCATTAGCCAAACATAAATCTGCAGATGATTTGGGGAATAATCAAGACGATAACGGAGTAGACGAGTCGCCAACAACATCAATGAACAATGCCTATGATAACTAGTAAGACTTTCAATCATACATACAGAATCTCATCCTTGTATTTTTGTTATAATTATCACCATATTTTGGGATGAAGATCAGAAAATTTCGAGGATTCTTAGATGGGGATGAGTTCTGCTGCTTGTCAGGGAAGAAGGTTGTTTGTAGCTTTTGTTGGACCGGTTGCTAATGGATAATAAACTATAGATAGAAAGTAAAACTCTAAGTGGTTTTGTTGTTTAATGGTTTCTTATGGATCCATTGTTTTTTTTTCCTCATGATCTTTAACCCTAAAATCTGAAACAAACACCTTCCATCTTTGACCTATCCAATTTGTCTCTTTACAAACATGATTGATTTGGAAAAAGCAAGACAGTTTCTTTAGCATCATTAGCGTTCTGTGTCTCTCAACGGCCCAGGGGGTTTTGCTGTAAGCTCAGGTGAAGAAAGGTTTCTGTTTGTCATAGAGTTTGTTCTCTCTGGACTGGCTTAAACTTATAGGAAAGCCGTAACATTCTGGTGGTGTTTGTTTATTCTCATTGTTTTCGTTTTGAACCAAATAGATCTAAAACTAACTAGAATCAACCATTTGGATGAATCTGACCAAAAAGGCTTTTGTTATATCAACAAACAAGGTTTTAAGAACACAAGATCACAACACATTCAATTTTGGTGGAGCTTGGTCGGAAAATCTCTCGCTGTGGTAAGGGTTCTTGGTTGGGTATGACTGCCACTGATAGACAAGAAGTGCTCACTGTGCCATCGATGGCTTTGTACCGATGGGGTTAGGGCTTCGTCGGTGCTTCGTTTCCAACCAAGAGGGATTTTCTGGTGAAAGAGATATGGTTGAAGGCAATGTTCTCAAAGTTGGTATAAAAACCAAGTTTGAAGGGTTACTTTTACCCACTTCTACTTTTCTTTCTCTCCAAAAAAATCTAAAACTAAATCAAACACTAGATCCCCCAAAACCTAAACCCCTAAACATCATCTTCATCTCGCCTGAATTATCAAGGTCACATATTACCCGCGAGCTTTGAGACGGATTGACCACACCGATTTTGTGCACCTGACCATTGGGTACCATTCTTCATCTCAAACTCTAAGTTAAGAGATCCATCTTTGTTCCAAACCAGCAGGATGAAGGAACATTGAAGACTACAACAAATGATAAAAAATTGTCCTTCAACTCCGAAACGGTCTGTCTCGGCCGAGAATATATATGTGGAAGTTGGTCGAACCAAACCGATTTCAACCTTAAAGAGCAGAGCACGACTTACTCGAGTTGGAATCAGTGTAAAGGCACCAAAATTTCTTGGGACATATCGGTACGAGGCCACCAATTCCAACATGTAGATTTTTCAAGGTTATAATTGGGGACCCTATACCGATTTGTTTTGCAAGAACAACCCATACTCACCGAATCCGACTCTAGGAAAGGATACTAACTTACTGGAGTAGAAATCTATTGAAGAGTACATACTAGGTCCCCTACAATATCGGTAGGCCTGTCGAAATAATCAAAGACAATCGTCCTTGCCTCATCGATCTAAATCTAAATATCTTTGTTTCCTGTTTTTCCTCTTTAGGACTTGGTTATTGTTCTTCGTGCTCCATTTTTGACCCAACACTCTAATGACTCTTGGGATATTGGAGGTCCTGAAACCCAAGAAAAGTGGCGTTACGCAGTCGAAGGGACTAAGCCATCTTTTGATTTTGACAATCCTAGTAATGAAGTTCTCGCGATAGACAATAAATGAGTTCAAATGAAGGGTTGGTTAGCATTGATGTAGGTGACTCTTTTCGAACTCAACAAGTCTTCGAAACAAGAAACCATCTACTTGCATGGTCACGAGAAACTAGAAAACTTTACTTCATGGTGGTAGTGATTGGTATGTCCACGCCTAAGAGAGGCGGTAAAAAAATCTCAGATTGTACTACAATGTGAAAGAAGTGAAACTTACCATTCACATGGTAATTAAGACGAATTGTGTCCCCAATATTAAAGAACCACCTCCAAAGAGGAGAACAGCAAGTAAGAAAAAAGACACAATTGTTGTTTCAAACTCAAAGATATACCAATAGACGGTGGCAAGTGGAAGGTAGAAGTCATGTCTGGGAATGATCGCAATATGCGCCAAAGAGAAGATTGTTGTTGAAGAACTACTTAAAATTGATATCAAACCCAGACAATTTCTTTTCAAATACGAGGTAGATTTTATGCTAACACCTCGAGAATGCATACCATATATAATGAAATGATACCAATTCGGTCAAAGCAACTAGAAGGGAGAACCCCTAGGCATCAATTGATGAAGTTATTGAGAGACCACACTTATGTTTATTAACATTCAAAGAGAATTGAAACGGGGGAACCACAAACTTATTTTTGGCCACACCGAATCAATTTAGTTATTGAGGTCCTTCCACATGGTACTGACGCTAGATTGTAACTATAAAACAAACCGATATGAAAAATCATTACTTGAGATTATTGGGATAACTTCGAGTTTGAAATCATTCACCGCAACCTTGGTTTTTATGGGTGGAGAAGACGGATATTTATACACTTGGGTATTGAATGGTATGATTTCTCTGAACTTCATGTTGGAGGTGTTTTTGACGGATCGTGAGCAAGCATTGATCAATGTACTATAGATAAAATCTTCCCACAAGCCGATCGTTTACTACGCATTTTTCATAACGAAGAGTGCGTGCTTGGAAAATGTAAAGGGAACTTAATGAAGGAGATGTCCTTCGACCAAGATGACAATGCGCTCAATAGTTCAGATAGGTCAGACCATGAAGATCATCAAGTTCAGTCGTTTTAGGGATTGTAATGTTTAGCTAGAAACCAACTAAGATCCACGAATCACTCGGATGATTCACGACTAACTTCGACCGCATGTTATTACGGGTTACACCAAAGAGTGTCGACTCAATCGAAAGATATAACTAGAGGGAATAAGATGAAATGGCTCCAATTTGATGCGCCTAAAAGTACCCACAAGGGTCTGGGAAAAGCCCGGACAAAGATAGCACAAAATAGGCAAAAGTGCCAAAAATTCGGTCGGGCCTATGGCCTGGGCCATGCTAAGGCCAACTTGTAAAGGCCCGGACCAAAGCATGGCCGACCAGACTTAAAAGTCTCATGTGGGAACTTCACACAATATAGGCTTTTATTTTCTATAGTTCTTATTGAATCCTAATTTTACCAGGATTTTGACTCTACGACTCTCTATATAAAGACCACATTATAACAAAATTGATTGGGGAATTTCCTAAAGAAAATTTCTATCTCTGCCACATTAACTAGAAGACAGGAATAGAAAAAAGCTCCAAACCGTCTATCTAGTGTAATGAAGATTCAGTTCTTCGTCTTAACTATTGAATATGGTCCTAGAGACTTGAAAGGCGGGGGATCAAATTGATTGTTCGGGTGTCTCAGGTAGAGGAACTGTAATTTGGAGCTCTTGATCTTTGGAAAAATCGAAAAAATTTAGTCTGTGGGAAAGCGATTCAAGTATGTCTCTAACCTCGACTAGCTCATTATTAATTTATTCATGAGATCCGAGGAAACCTAGTGTTAGACTTATAGACGTCTAAGAGTCCGCTTAGAACATGAGGAAACTCCATAACTCAACAATGACGTCAAAGCCTCTTGCACAAGCTAATTTTTGACTAGTTTCAAACTAAATTCTAACTTCTTTAAGTTAGATAAGATAATTCTGAAAAGGATCTCAGATATCAATTTGATTAATTTTGAATTGGATTTAAGGTTATTGAAGTTGTTTTCAAAGTTAGGATTTGAAATAAGTTTCAAAAGATTTGATTTTGAAAACTTTCGATTTTGGAAAGGTTTCAAAAGAAATTAAGAATTCCATGAATTTTGGAAAATTGGTTTTCAATTTTAGAAATTAAATTTATTTTGAAAAGTTTCACAAAGAGTAAGTGAACAAACAAAAAATAATAATTTTATAGAGGTTCCCAGGCTGGCCAGGATGCTACTGGGATATACAAGCAAGGTTCAGGCACCATGTTTGAGTTGGTAGTCATTGGTGGACCAAATATGAGAGAAAACGTACCCCTTTATTCCCCTTTATCCACCTTTCTAAGAAAACCGATCACAATACTCTAAAAAGCCTGCTCTCGAAATGATGGTTGTTGGTTGCAGGAAGTTCGAGACGCGCTGCGCATACACTGGCCAAACACGTCTTTGGCCGCGTCTGGGCAAATGAGCAGCGTCTCGGCCTAGGGCTGAGACATTCTTAGCCTAGATCTGAGACATGCTTGGCCTAGAGCATGTCTCGGGGTCTTCACTAAGGCTTGTCCGAGATCATTCCGACCGAGATAAGTCTAGAACCACGGGTGGAGATGATTAAGACCTTGACCCAAGTGAGAGTTTTTTGTCTTTTCTCTAACTTTTCTCCTGGTTTCACGTACATATCCATAATTGACCTGGGCCATCTAAAGGACCATAGGAAACTTTTCTTAAAATTTATTTTGAAAATCATAAAGGATAAAACCAAACCGTGTCATTAGTCAAAATTTTACGAATTTAGACTTAGGTTTAGCATAGGGATGTCAATAATATTTCCTGAATCCAAATTAGCATGCATGCTTTATTAGTATGAAAGTCATTTGATTGTGTATGGATGAATGTGAATGCAAAAATTAGTATGACCATAGATTATATTTCTATTTGTTTTAAGCACGGGTGCGTGTGCTTTAGTAATTTTTTCTTGTTTTTAGCACAGATGAGTACTTTTATGTAATTTTAATTTCAAGTTTATACGATTTGCGAGTCGTTGAGTCTTTTAATTTGAGTTTAGGATCTAAGTGTCCATTGAAAAGCTGAATAATGAGATCATGATTCTAGTGGGAGAATTCAATGGAAATTCTTTTCTGTGGTCCTTATTGAATCTTAATTTGATCAGGATTCTGACTCTAGGAGTCTTTATATAAGGACCTCATTATAATGTAAATGAGTGTGAAATTTTCTCAAAAAATTTTTATCTCTGTCACATTAAGCAGAAGACAAAATAGAGAAAAACTCTCATCATCTATCTATCTAGTCCAAAGAAGAATCAGTTCTTCGTCTTAACTACTGAAAAAGGTCCTAGTTGACCTAGGAGGGAGATCAAGTCGGTTGCTCGGGTGTCTCAATAGAGGAGATGCAATTTGGAGCTCTTGATCTCGGGATAAGCGATCAATTTATTCTATAGGAAAGCGATTCAGCTGTATCTCTAAACTTGACTAGTTCATTATTTGTTTATGCATGAGATCCTGGGGAACCTAGTGTTAGATGTATAGGCATTTGAGATTTCGATTATAACATTAGGAGAGCCCATAACCTTACACTTAAAAGCTAGACCTTTCGGCAAGTTTATGTCCATGTTTTAATCAATT
The DNA here is from genome assembly GCA_002897215.1 of Eschscholzia californica subsp. californica. Classification (NCBI taxonomy): domain Eukaryota; kingdom Viridiplantae; phylum Streptophyta; class Magnoliopsida; order Ranunculales; family Papaveraceae; genus Eschscholzia; species Eschscholzia californica. Next base: position 2,311,177 of record BEHA01050358.1, on the reverse strand, counting down.
AGGGTTGCAGAAAACAATCGGGTTATAATCGTGTTGTGAACGGTTCTGTGAACACATGGACGAAGAGTAATTTAGTTGATGCCGTTTATGTTTCATGCACTTGGTTTCTGGTTAGAGAAAGCTTCGTGAAGGCATGAACCGATGGTGTCATGCATATGGGTAATCCCACAACAAATTGTGTGAAAGTTGCGCATAGGAAATATTTGCTGCCTTTTTATTTATTTCGAATATTATTTTGGTTCAAATAGCTAAAACCTCTTTTAAAATACGTCAGGAGGTGCCCTCTAGATCTTGAGTAGTGTAAAGGTGACCTCTTATTGAATAGTGAAAATGATACCCACGAGGGTTGACTTGGACAGGTTTTAGATACCCGAATTTTAAAAATTGCCCGCCCGGGCTCGCGGATAATTTTTATGGACATAGAATTGCATAGCCCGACTAGACTAGCCCGATAAGAGAATAAACCCATTATCACTCGACCCAACCCAATTCCCACCACTACATTGAAGTACCCTGAGGGAAAGAACTCAAAGAAGGATCAAGATGAAAATCCAGATCATTGTTTTGCTTTAGTTTCCGAAGTTTCCTCAATCCCATGTTTCCTAGATTTGAGTGTTTTGCTTTAGTTTCGGAAGTTTCCTCAATCCCATGTTTCCTAGATTTTAATTAATCTCTTGTAACCCAAACGTAATCTACTTAAATACACATCTTAAAGAGATCAATAAAGACACTTTTTTTTGTCGCCGCTTTGGGCAAATAAGAAAATTTTAAAGGGAAGATGTGAATTTTGACGAATTTTGCAGGCTGCAAAATTTTAAAGGGAGACGAGTCTTCTTCTTCCTCATCTCTTACCAGTTACCTATCAGACATCCACCACCAAATTCGGGCACCACCATTTTTCCTTCTTTTTTTGTGCACCACCACCTCCATTTATGCTTTTTCTCTCTCTACTCCATTCCTTATGTATTCAATCACCTCTCTTTATTTAATCCAGCGAAGGAGAGGACGACTTCGCCGGAAAACTGAACTGGTGGGCAAATCTCAAAACCAGTAATTAGTGCGCGAGAACCCGAAAATAGGACGATGGTTGGGGAAATCTCCAAACCAGTGATTGGTTTGGGAAAAACCCAAATCAGTACGCTGGTTGGGGTGATTATTTCGTCGGAAAACAACTAGAGAACAAATATGAAGAGAATAGAAGAGGAGAGAGTGGGAGAGAGAAAAATAATGGTGGTGATGGTGGACAGAGGAGAAGAAATCTTCTAAGAATTAATAGAAGGTTGCCGGTAAAGGTCGTTTGCTGGTGACTATTGCCAGAGTAGATAAAAAATGGTGGCGGAGACTTATAAAATAAACTAAAAATACTTCACTCAAAATGGTTTTCCTATAACAATTAGAAAAAAGTTAGTCAAGCAAAGTTGGCTAATTTTTAACCAAGTCTTTACATCCCGAAATATTTTCTTATTTCCCGAAAGGGCGGCTCTTTTTATTTTTATCCCAACTATTGCTTTTATTATTGTTCTCGCATGCTTAATAATTTCACAAACCTAAAAACTACATCCTTTTCCATTTAAAACTATCAAATCAATTTTCAGGCACAACAACACTCTTCAAACCATGTCAGTCTTTTGAGCACCACCGACTCTTCAAAGTATGTCATTCTTCAGCTGCGGCCAGACATTAGCATAATTTTAACCCATGGAGTACAAAACCAGTACCCTTATCGACGGAAAACTTTTCAAAATTGTAAACAATGTTACTATCTGCTTTCTTTAGCTAGGACATTTACTGGGAGGACATGTCGCTACACATCGGTGGTATAATTTTGACCCTTAGAATACAACAGCATACTCATTTTACTGACTAAAAACTTATCAAAACTTCAAACGATGTTTCTCTATGTTATCTGCCAGTAGCGTTATCACCAAAGCTATAAGTTACTCATCAGTGGTATCTTTCCGACTTTTAGAGTACAACATCTGTGTCTATCTTCTCGATTAAATTTTTTGCAAAAATTGGAAACAAATGTTGCTCTCCTTTATCTGTCAATTGGGCTGTTACCAAAGGCATACGTTACACATGAGTGATATCTTTCTGACCTGTCGAGAGAGTGCGTGATCCAGAGACAACATGATTTGAAATTGAAATTTTAGTTAAGCCATTTGACCCAAATGTGTGTATTAGGAGAAGTGTATGAGACACAAATGTGTGTATTAGAAGGGTATGAGGATCGAAGCAGGTCAAGCTTGTGAGCGTGAATAACAGTGAGTGTGTCGCGTAAAAATGAATATAACATTTCCCATTCTTTCATCTAGTTGCGTTGTATGTGCCTGCCCGTTTCTTTGTCCAAAGTTCACTTATACGATTGGTTGGCTTAGCCCAAAAAGGTACTGAAGATTATAGGCGCCAAAGTTCACTTATACGATTGGTTGGCTTAGCCCAAAAAGGTACTGAAGATTATAGGCGATTACTTGTGTCCTCAAAACCTTGTCCGTTTGTAATGTGGTTTGCAACATCTACACAAAAACATGAACCATAGGTATGTAGTTTGGTTAGTTGTCACTAATTTGGTTAGTTGACATTAATTAGAACAAAATTGCAGGATGATCGGTTTCAAATTTCAAACCTTGTATAAGAAAATGTAATCCATAGATTTGTTATATTTTGAAAATCAAATCATTCCGATAAACATAATCTACGTTTAAGCAGAAGTTAGAAAGAGTGACATCTGAGGGTGGTCTGAAACTGAGATCTAGGTGCTCATCGGCTCGATACTGGATGAAGAAAGTATGTCCAACAGAGAATTATGGGATTCCATCTCCTCGTGCCACAACGGAAGGGTGTCTCCAGCATAGAAGTTCCTTGTCACTCCCTCCGAGTTTATCTGCAAATCACAGCAGACAGCCCCATTACAAAGTCAATAACAGATAAATAAATAACTACTAGACCACATAAAACGAATCAGAATGCTGATGTAAACAAAACAAAGTGGGCAGGGTCTCAAATAACTCTCGAGTTACTCGACTTGGCAATGGATCAAGTGAGAATCGAGCTTGAGGAACTCCGCCAGGCCAGACAAACAACTTCCGAGTCACTTGGCTAGGCTTAGGCTAAGACCTGGCTCTGAAACCCGACTACTTGTGAACATCATATGGGCTAAGAGTGATTGTACTAACATGCATTTGAACAGTTGAAACCTAAAGGTCAAATCCATGACTGTTTTAGGTCCGTCCCCTACAGAATATGTTTTGTAGTTGCTCACCCATATTACAAGTGGGCGAAAAATCATACTCCGTCAAGCCAAAGGGGAAATACATAAAATAGACATAAAAATATAAAGTAAATCCCATTGTGAAGCTTCCACGCCATTCATGGATTCTAACACCCTATTGAGTGCATAAATTCCATGAAACATGTCATCCACTTTAGTCATGTCTGTGAACTTCACATTATAAAAGTGACTCAACATGAATAACGGAAAGAGATCACTCACAATAACAGTGCGAACAACACCTCCACTTGCACCATCACGGGCAATGGCAAGAGAGACTGCCTTCACTACTAGTTTCTGCAGTAAAACAGACAAAGTTATAACAGTTTATGAATATGTTTCAACTAGAGAAAATGTTGAACTTCTTTGCATATCATAACTAGAAAAGTATATGTATATATATATGTGTATGTGTGTGTGTGTGTAGATAATAGGCATACGGAGGTAGGACACTATGACCTATTTCTTCTATTTTTCATATCTCTCATTTATTTGTGTCTTAGTAGTGAATAAGCACCAATGAGTATGGAACAGCTAACAACTTAGTCAAGTATGACACTCAGTAGAAACTGATTAGGAAAGCAAAACCAAATGGAATGGGTTATCTGAAACAGAATAATAGCCGATAAGAACTGAATCATCTTAAGAACAGGAGCATCAATTAATACTTATATCGAAAAGTTTAGGTTTACCTCGGCTTCATCCTTGGTCATGCCTTCTTTCCATGCTTGATCAAAGAACCCATACAAGTAACTTGAACCAGACCCTGAAAATAACATGAAACAGTTAGGAACCATAGTCACGAGAAGTAGAGCATGTCGCTTACATCCACCAATGTCTTGCCAATAGAGAGTTGACTAAAAGGTCAATCAAAAGGTGTTAATAAAGTATAAAGTAATACCTCCAATAGAAAAAGGTTGCTCCAGAATTGTACCCCCAAGAGGCACCGAGTATATTTTACCACCTTCATATTTGTCCCATCCACCAACAATCATACCAGTTTGAAGCATGTTCTGCAAGGTATAAAAACATGGCAACATAAATTGGATGTATAAAGTACACGGCATTACATAGTTCTAAACATGAGAACTGCTTTATTGGATGACAGATCAGATCTTCGATCAACAGATTTTTTTTTCTTTTTTGAAAAAGAAAGCTTCACAATGGAGTCAAGATCCTTAATCTGCAAAACGATTTCATCATGCATGGAAAGGGACAAGAAACCTAGGTAAGATAGTAAATACACAGAGATGGGCTAATTTTGAATAGCTAGATCTTCTGCCTAAAACACAACTACATATATATATATACCTTACTATACACATTAGCAAACCTTTACAATCAGTTTCAAGATTGTTATGTCAACCATCCACACAGAGAGTTCAGATTAAATACTAAAAGGATTACTGAGACTTACTTTGTTACCGTAGGACAACAACCTGATCAGGTTAGCAGCAACTTTAACAGTGGCAGGCTGCCCCAGTTGTATCCTGCAACCATCAACCATGTAAACCTAATAAACAAATACAAATGTGGTTGACAAAATTTTGGTCCTTAATACACACCTCTTTCAAAGCATAAACATTGTATAAGGAAAAGCCATCTTCTAGTTGTCTCATAAAGAAAGCCACTCATGCAAGGAATGTGTGGGTAAACATGACAGAACACCTCAATTGTCGGGTAAGTGTTGAGTGACAGAATCTGTCGATAAACCTAACTTTGTTTGGGCGCTTTAGGTGGTTTTTAGGTAATACTAAGACAGGATATAATGGTCATTCAGATATTCATCTAGAAAATGTCAGATGGTTGCTGGACTTACTGATTGTCATTAAATTAAAAGGGCAAAACCAGTGAACAAGAGTTATGTGAAATGAACAACCGGAACAAACAACAATGTGATGAGAGTTGTAAGAACATGGAGAACAGATTTACTTACGTGTGCTGATGAAGAAAGTGGCGCACGTAATCAGACACAACTTGAGAATCAGCTGCCTGAAATAGTCGCAACAGGATTAGCACAAATAGAAAAGTAACATCACTTAGTGATCATGAGAAGTAATGTATCTGAAAGTTACCCACTAATATGTATATATATATATATATGAATCTAGACCGTTTTCAGAACTCAAAGATGATGTACTTAGGGTTCCAAAAATCATTAAAAAAAAGATTGGAAGATTTATACCGATCCAGAGCGACACAAGTAAACATTATCAGTCAACTGTGTGATTTTGTCAGACGCTCGATTAGCAACGTACATACCTAATAAGATCATAAAAACGCAAACATGAAATTTCAAGCTAATAATCAAGTACAAGAAATTGAACTAAAATCAAACAGTGACTAAATTGTTATCCAAAATCCTAACATCCAGAAAACAAAAGAATGAATGATATGAAACTTACCAGTGCTGGTTCTGGAATCGGCGCCAAGGACGACTCCACCATCATAAGTTACTCCGATGATGGTTGTTCCCATAGAATGTGGGGCATTTAGGTCGAGATCCATGGCTTATGATATAGAGAGAGCGAGAAGGAAATCTGAAGCTTTTCTGGAACAAAAATAGTTGCAGTGACTGGTAGAGGGAGGGAGAAGAAGAAAGTGCTTACCTCCTGCTCAAGACATTAGTTTGGATCGGGTTAGTGGTATTGACCCGTACCCACCATAGAAAAATCCGTATCAAACCCTATACTATTGGCGCTTCTCAATTTAGCCGAATTTGCTAATAGCGCCTCCTCCCAAACATCCCACCCCATTTTAACATTTAAGAGCATCTCCAATGCAAGAGTTAAGGAAAAGTCTAAAAGTCCTGTGTCAAGTGTGAAAAATAGATCTCTAAATGGTCTCTTTCTTATTTGACTATTTAGAGATAGTCTATTGGAAAGCCTTCTCCAATGTAACTAACACTCAAGAGAAACTCCAAAAACCTATATTTTGGTACAAAATTAATTGATTTGTTTATGTGACACTTAGAAATCCTCAAGAAGACACTCTAAATTTAGAGTGTCGTATTAAGGATCTCTAAAATAACTACTGCCACCTCATTTTAGAGATCCAAGTTAAGTGTTGCACTAGAGGTGGATTTTAAAGAAAAACTCTAAAAAAAAAAAAAATTATGTGACACTCTAAGATTTAGAGTTTGAGTGTGCATTGGAGATGCCCTAAATGACTGTAACAAAGTTCCTGTTCTCTTTCACTTTCAAAGTACACCATGCGCCCAACCCTCCCAAGTTTCATCACCACTTTCTTTTATTCGTTCTAGCAAGGATCGCCAACAGACTGTCGTACTCATTAGACTATAGAAAAATGTCACATCTTCTTATTCCTCTTTTCCTCTATTACCACCAACATTATCTTTATTCCCCAAAACCCACCACCATTTCTCGTCTTCACATTAGAACGGGTGGTGGTCGGTGAGTGGTGGTGGGAAGAGAGAAAGTAGAAGAAAAGATTAGGGAAAAAACTTGTAGACCAAAATAAGTGGTGAAAAAAACAATTTTTTCTACCCAAAACTATTTGTATAACTAATAAGTACTAAGTAATAAGTTTAATTACCTGACTCTTTATTACCTCAAAATTCTCCGAACATTACAAAGAAAATTATTTCAATCATTCATAATACCAAAAATCATATCATAGTTCACTTCAATGAAGTAAGTAAACAATGAAGTTCATACTCTATAAGTATTCAAAATTTTTGTAGAATTTTTAAAGTTTCTATAAGGCAAAAGAATAGTAGTATACAATTAGGATTTAAAGTTTCAAAAAAAGAAAGTTCTAAAAAACTGAAAGATGCTTAGTCTCGGTCTGTCTCGACCGAGACACCTGAGATTCTCGTCCAAACCCTTATTCGATGTGACGGCCAAGTCTCGTCTAGGGAGAGGGTCGAGACTGATTCGATACCCGAAATTCTCTGCTGAGACGGCCGAGACCAACTACATAGGGTGCCCTTCCTTTTCTCTCTTACAAAAAAAATTGAGTGAGCCACAATTTCTGCAACGAGTATGATTCGAAGATATTTTTCAAATCCGTTGTATAGCGACGTTTAAGTGGTCGTTTGTCGTTTACTGAAGAGAGAAAGAAAAGATGACATGAAGTGGAGGAGAGAACGGAATGATGTGGATATTAATGTTTTAACGTTTTTCTTTTATTAGTTTCATCTTGACCCCTGAGAGTATTTTCGAAAAAAATTGAAATTAATTTAACCCTTGAGAGCCAAATTAAACTGCCAGACACTTATGAGGACCAAAACGACGTGTTGGTGGGGCAAAAACGGAATTACCTCAAAACCTAATACAAACCACAAACTAGAAGCAAATGAAAAAGTAGAAAGAAGAAACGAGCGACTTTTGTATCAATTAAAAAAATAGAGAAGAAGAATCCGTCTCTATTTTCAACCTCCATGGATGAACTTATTGGAACCTGCATTTGTTGTTATCATCTTTTCTTCTCGATTGACTTCTACAACTCCAGTATCCACCATCTGATTCACTGAAACTGCACTTGGTCTAGACAGTGACGCTTTCCCTGCCTCTTTCCCTAACTCTTGAGTAGGATAAATTTTCCTTTTTTCTCTTGGGAGCGGAAAAAAAACGAGAAGAGTGAGAAAAAGGAGATTTCGACTGATGGTGGGAATGCGGATGAAATGAAAATTAGGACTATTTCACCCATTTATATGCAGTGGCATTTCTGATATGAGAAAAAAGTCTTGTTCACCTGTGTGTAGACAAAGATTTCGGCCTAACCTGCATAACCTGCCATATTGATATTCTAATGGGTTTTTTGCCACCAAGTTGGTACCGCGCTAGCAGCCACTTTTTCGTGGGCAGAATGCTCTTATAGTCTTATGGTTTTTTATGTGAAAACGAGAAATATACACATCAACATGTCTATATTGCACGTATACATTTAATTACCTATTTTATGGAGTGTGTAAAAAGATACAACAAATCGTTACCATATAGAAGTGATTGTTATCTGTTACTTGAGTGTAAATGTTTCTCATTTTTCACTTAACAAAACCCCAATATCAGGAAATGGTATCATATATTTCCCTTAGCCCTAAGCCCCTAACACCACAACAGTAATTGGAGTTTTTCTAACCTATCTTGAAAGGCTAAAACAGGAGAGAGAAGGTAATAAAAAGGGTTTTTAGCAGGTAAATGAGTAGGAAACGTATCGAGACACTAAAACCAGCAACATTAGAAGTTGTTTTGAATTGAAAATGGAAGTGTGTACTTATTTGTAGTTGAAGGAGAGAATTATCTACTTTTCTCTTCCAGGAATCAGGAGTCCAGGACAATCGCTTCAGGAAGAGGGACTACAAGATTTAGAGGTGAGAGAGTGTGGGTCTTTAAAGAGATGTGAGGAGTAGTCGTCGAAATGCTGCCACCACCACCCAACAACAAATTCTCTTTTGGTCTTCCCACGAGCGCAAGTACCTTCCTCACTTCATTCGCTAGCTCTATTATCGAATCATCCTCGTGACCTATTATTTTGCACAAGTTGAAACCATGGTGTAAGTACAATCTCAATTCCCACATTAGACCCACAAAATACAAAAATGTATTGTTACGACTGTTGCAAGCTACATAAAATCCTAACCGAATTCTGATCTTAGGGAGAGGGGGAGGG